>KZ807022.1:681591-697877 GCA_000696205.2 Oncopeltus fasciatus
CTGTCAGATGTGTCCCTCCACATTTGACACATCGGGCACCATACTCACAGTATCTTTTAGTGTGACCGTATTCCTGGCATTTGTGGCACTGAACTATG
This sequence comes from Oncopeltus fasciatus, assembly GCA_000696205.2. Classification (NCBI taxonomy): domain Eukaryota; kingdom Metazoa; phylum Arthropoda; class Insecta; order Hemiptera; family Lygaeidae; genus Oncopeltus; species Oncopeltus fasciatus. Next base: position 681,690 of record KZ807022.1, read on the forward strand.
TCTCTTCGAGGGAGGGGCTTCTCCACTCGTATTCTGCAATGGCAAAGAGAAGTTATATTGTAAATCTCGTCTATATTGCTTGTGGGCTCGAGATCTACAAAGAACAAGGGCAACGGAGACTTTGTATGACCGTCATTACCAGGTCTGCTTGATGTTATGTTAATGGCATTTCTGACCTGGAAGCCAAGTTCAGTGAGCTCCTCTTTGATATAATCAGGAGAAGTTGTGTGGTGAAGATGACAAATTACATCTCTGACTGCACGCTCTTCCTTGATTTGGTAAGTGTGATGCTGGGCATTTGTCTCTTTCAGATAGCTTACTATACCTCTGTAGGTGTCTGGGCTATCTGGCATTATTTTAGTTTCATGCTGACGATTGACACATGTGTATCTCTGCGGCCGACTCGCTCATCGGGTTGAGTGCACATTAGGCGAAAGTTTTGTACATTTCTGACAAAAATGGGAGGTGGTCGGGTTATACGTTGGGTGGCGGTTTCCATCTCCTCTCCAGTAATGTTTTGTAGCTGCTGAACAGAATTAACTGTTGTAAAGGGTGATAGGTTTTCATTCCTATTTGTCACTACGTTGACAGGGGGTGTGATGGTCACTCCTTGAGAGGTGCTGGGTCGTGGCTGTAGTTTTCTCCCTCCAATGGAGTGCTACTGGGGGAATGCCGCCTCTTATCTTTAGGAGGGGTCATGGGTGCACCACGACGCTTCCCTTTTCGCCCTCTACTTACAATCACCTGAGGATAATGATTATCTCCCGTAATTTATTCATTGATTTATAAAATAAAAATAAAAAAGTAGAGTGGCCGAGTCTCGAACCTGTAACGCTGGGTTCTTAACCACTCTCTTAGTCTCGAAGGAGCCTCTTAAGCAGGCTGAGTGATAAGGGAGGCTATGAGAGCTTAGCGCGGCGAGGTGGTGGCCGGGCAGGATTTCTCCTGTCTTCCCGAGTGCTTAAGATAACAGCTGCATGAGTAGTTCGCTTTACTCACTGTTTAAATCACAATCCTCGCGACGATTCGAGCTGAAACTGCACTCACATGTCACTGACACTTTACTGCAAATGTATGTAGAGTTTGAGATCTCAGTTCTTCCCACAACTCGTATATTATAGTTGGAAAGACGGAGCGCTATATACAGGTATGTACTGATTACTGGCTACACTGCTAATTTCCCCAATATAAGTTCAAGATACATTGAAATTTTTAAGAAGTCACGACATGGTCTTCAAATTCAAATTGTTAATGCAGTCAGTCAAAAAAGAAAAAAAAAATCGAAGTCTGTGGATATAATGGAGTTTTTTTTTGTTTTTCTTAAAATTTAATTTAATAGTTTTGTTATACTCTGACTGCAGCGATGAAGAACTTTGTTATTACTTGTGTGTTATTAATACACAGAAATAATTAGTTTTATTATTAGTTATAAAGAACTATAACTTCTTAATTCTTTGAGAGTTGAAAAAAAAAAAAATATAAGTCTTTAATATGACTGGTCATTCTTAGCAACATCTCGCTGGAATGGTTGTAAATAATTAATATTTAAGTATTTCTGAATAATATCCTGTCGTTTTCTCATTAAACTGTTGAATACAGTATCACTATTCTTACAGCATTTTTATGTATTAAGAACACACAAGCAAAAAGTTCTTCATCGATACAGTCAGGGCATATTAAAACTAATTATTGAACTAAAAATAGAACACTATTTTATACACAGTTCTTCAGTTTATTTTGTACCTGACTGCATTAATTAAGAACATAGGTTGGTACCATGGTTTGTCTTTTAAAAAATTTCAATGAATCTTGATCTTACATTGGAGAAGCTACAGAAATGATATATAAAAAATAATAAATANAAAAAAAAAAAAAAAAAAAAAAAAAAAAAAAAAAAAAAAAAAAAAAAAAAAAAAAAAAATGATAAAAATGCAAGTATTATGAATTATCTTTTTTGCTGAATTCACTGGTACATAATAGGTAGAGAATATTAAATGACATAATTTTACTTTTCAAAACTAGAGATGAATCTCAGCTTATTCTGTTAGAAATCACAACTTAATTACCCTTACTCAACTCATATTGATTGAGACATTTGGTTGATAAAAGGAATCTTGAGTATTTTAGGAATAAAGTGATTAAGCAATCCTTGAAATATAATTTAAAATTGGTGAAGAAAGAAATCATTTTTCAAAAGTTTTTATCATATCTGGATTTATTTTAGGGAAATCTAGAATAAAGTTTCTCTGATTACTTTTTTGTTAGCTCATTTATTGTTCATTAATTTTACTAACAAAATTACTTATATATATTTTAATAGTAATGAGTTTGAGTAATTTACTTATTTATTTTAGAGTGAATTACACTCTAGAATTTTAATTTAGAAGTCAATGTATACTTTTTTAAAAATTATTTTTGTTTTCCAAAAAAATCTTTATTTATTACATTCTGTTACTTAACATCTTGTAATATGATGACAGATGTGTACAATAAAAAAAATATTTNCTTATTTTTTAATAAATCTTTTTTTATTACATTCTGTTACTCAACATCTTGTAATTTGATGACGGATACAATAAATACATTTTAAAAAATATACATACATTAAAAAAAATATAAAAATGAAAGAAAAAACTAAAGTAAAATAAAAATAAAATGAACAATAAAATAAATAAATGGTCATTACTGTACAGGGAGAAGGGGCCCATCGATCCCACTCCTAATAAGTATAGGCATTAAGGTCCAGGAAGTCGCGAGGCCATCTCTGTTTTAGTCTCCTGGGAGGATTTGAGTCCTATGACAGGGATTAGGCATAATTGGAGTTTACTATGGAAGAGTTAAAAACCGGGTGGAGATAAGGTCTTTGACAAAAGGAATATTAAAGTCGTGTTAAGGGTAGAGTTGGACACATAATATGGAGCGTTAGCAATTATTCTGAGAATTTTGGACTGAAAGGATTGTATTTGTTGGATATTGGAAGGATTGGCGTCTCCCCACAGTTCTTTACCATTGGTCCAGATAGGTCGTATTATGGAATGAGAAGAGCAGTTCCACCATGAGGTCGTCCGTCTGGTTGATCAGTTTGGTAAGTTTTATAACCTGGTATGTTGAGTTTTTATTTTTTTGTTAGTCGTGTTTCAATAAGTAAGAGTAAGTCTATACATTTGTCTTCTAGTGTTAGTTAGAGTTCATTTGTATGTGTTTGAATTCCGTTAGCATTCCAGTGGAGGACAGAAATGGATCTAGGAGAGGAGTTCGTTTACTACCAGACGAGGAAGCCATTTTAGAGACTACCGTTGACAATAGGTTTAGGAGAGGAGAGATGATGGCACCAAATTCCGAGAAAAAGGAGTGGAGCATGGATTGGATATCATTAGATATTGATAGTGAAGGAACATGGGAGATGGCAGGTTGCTCTCCTCTGGGAGGCTGGCATTGAGGAAGAGGTTCTTCTTGCCTGGGCTTACCAGGTCTCCTTTACAGGCCTTCGAGCTACAGGTGCTGAGTCCTGCTGTCTGGTGGGCTGGATCCGCTGCTTGAGATCTTTGTAGACCTGGCAGCCTTTAAAATTGGCTGGATGATTTTTCTGGTAAAAGGCACAGACAGCAGGTGTACTGCGAGACTCTGATAGTCCCCTGTGAGATGTGTCCCTCCACAATTGATAATTCAGGCACCATACTCACAGTATCTTTTAGTTTGATCGTATTTGTGGCACTGAACTATGTCTCCACTCGTATTCTGCAATGGCAATGTGAGGTAATATTATGTATTTCATCTCTGTTGTTTGTGGGCTCGAGATTTACAACAGAACAAGGGCAACAGAGTCTTTATATATGAGTAAAGGCCTGCTTGATGTGATGTTTATGGCATTTCTGACCTGGAAGCCAAGTTCAGTGAGCTCCTCTTTGATATAGTCAGGAGAGGTTGTGTGGTGAAGATGACAAATTACATCCCTTACTGCACGCTCTTCCTTTAGTTGGTAAGTGTGATGCTGGGCGTTTGTCTCTTTTAGATAGCTCACTATATTTCTGTAGGTGTCAGGGCTATCTGGCATTTTTTTAGTGTTATGCTGAGGGTTGACACAAGTGTAACTCCCGTGACCGACTCATCGATTTGAATGCACATAAGTCAAAAGTTTTGTATTTTTTTGACAAAAATGGGAGGCGGTCGGGGTATATGTTGGGTGGTGGTTTCCATCTCCTCTCCAATAATGTTTTGAAGAGGCTGAAAAGGGTTTACTGTAGTAAAGGGTGACAGGCTTTCATTCCTATCTGCTATACTACAGTATGGTAGTAGTTGTTCTCTCTCCAAGGGAGTGCTAATGGCGGAATGCCGTCTCTTATTTTTAAGAGGGATCATGGGTGCATCACGAGGCTTCCCTTTTCGCCCTCCTCTAGTAATCACCTGATGATAGTGATTGCCTCTCATAATTTATGTATTAATTTATAAAGGAGAAAAAAAAAGAAGTACAGTGGCCGAGTCTCAAACGTGTAACGCTGAGTTACGAGTCTCGCACGGAGCATCTTACCCAGCAGTCTGAGTGATAAGGGAGGCTATGAGAGCCTAGCGGGGCGAGGTGGGGACCAATCCCATGTCTTCCCATGTCATCCCCAGTGCTCCTTAACTGCTACAAAAATAGTTCGTTTTACTCTCTGTTTTGGGAAGATCCTTGTGACACTTCAAGCTGAAATTGCACTCACCTTACACAGAAACTTAACTGCATATAAGTGTTGAGTTTGAGATCACAGTTCTTCCTACAACTCGTGTAATATAGTTGGAAAAACGGAGTGCTATATAGAGGGTGTACTGATCACTGGCTACGCCGCTACATTATTATTTATTATGACTTATATTTAATACCCTAATTTCTATTACTCTATTTCTTTCTCTTTTTATTTATTTATTTATTTTTTTTTTAGGCATTCTCTTCATAAGTAATGAGCTCAAGTAAAAATACAGATGGAAATGAAAATCAAAAAGGTTTTTGTAGATTAAAAAAAAAAGTAACAAATGAGATAGACTGGGAAGATGAGAATATAAAATTGTGGAAAGAAACTGCTGAGGAAAAACAAGCCTTTTATTGTGTGACTCTTGGGAACAAATTGTGGGAGGAATATACTAATGGACAGGAAGTGTTCTTACAGGTGAAAGTAGGCTTTAGCCTCTACGGGCCTCCTATCGATGTTGATGATGATGCTTTGGATGTGCCAGATAATGAAGAGAACATTGGAAAAGCATTAATGAAATTTTTTGAAGAACCTCGAAAGAAAAGGTTAATTAACAGGATAACTGATCTCATTAAGAAACATTGGTCTACAGAAAAAGTTTGTATAGCATTTATATTTGTCATTGCTTGGATCAATGACAAATACACAGAATTTCCTGTTATCCGGCTGCGCAGAGGTAAGAATGATGATGGCTCAGATATTGTATCATTTATAGACTCTTTTGGCAGGTTTTATGACACATGGGAAAACTTTTTAAAGAATAATGATTACTCTAATTGCATTTACTGCTATCCAACAGATGGATATTATTCAATAGCAGATGATAAAGTTTCTCTTGAATTTGGTAGATCTCCCAAAGGAAAGATAATAAAGAAACTACTAAAGAATTTAGATACTGCCTCAAATCTAGCAGGATTTGGAAGCGCAGCACTTCTAGTGGCAGGAGCTTTATTCCCAATCTCTGCTCCAATTGTTGCGGGAGCTGCTGCTACTGGAATTACAACTGGGTAAGTTTAGTTCAATATCTTTGGCTTTCAAAATACTTCTAATTCAATGACTATTGAAAACTATAAAATTTTATGTCATGCAGAAAGATTCTAGGAGAAAATGGTATCATTGTGACTGCTCCATTCTATAAAGTTCAGGCAACAGATAAAAAATAAAATGGCCACCATCATGCATAATAATCGAATTAAACTTACAATCTGATAATATGCCATTAAAGAAGAGTATATTCACTTCAGTTGTGATTAGACATGGGTAGAGTTAATACTTCTTGAACTCTCAGGAATTACCCAATTTAAATATTTTATTTTTAATTAATTGTTGCAATTTTCTTCCTTTACATTAAATATCCATCAACCTCTTATGTACCTATCAAACCGAAACCAGCAAATATTAAAAATAATATTTTCCATAATTTTATTCTCCATGTATGTAATTAATTATTATATTCTTGGAGTATGTATTATTATTACATCAATATATACAATTATTAATGGAGAAAAAATATGATTATACTTTAAGTTATGACATTAGTAGTAACATCTTTAACATTTAATAACTACAACACATTCAGGGTGTATAAATTTAATAAGTCCATTAACATAAATTACATTAAATTTCAATTATATAGAAATGGTACAGTTTAAAAATAAATTTCAATTTCAAATGCATTAAAAAACAAAATAGCAAAAATTATGTTAAATATATTTATTTAAAAAATATTTGTCTTCAATAAATTAAAAAATAATGATTAATAAATTATAAAAAGAGGGATATTAAGAAAATGAAAAGGCAATAATATTCTGGGAAAAAAAAAAGAAAATTACAAAGTGAAAGAAACAAAGGTAACATAATAAAAATAGTGAGTTGGAGATAATATTAACTCAGTAGCTAATAGATTTGGCTTCTTCTGCAGATCATACATTGGGAATTCCCATGTCCAATGTGAGGAGATGTGCGTTCTTTGAGGCTATCTGGGTCCCCCATTTTTATTTCATGGGATTCTTATACCCCCTTTTTCGCATCATGGAAAAGAAAGATGATTACCATCTGCATGGCCTTCTTCTTCAACTCCTGAACTCGCTGTCTGTTATTTTTAAAATGCTTTTTATGCCTCTTAAGTTTTCTTTGGAGTTTGGTGGGTGCCATATTTTCTGAAAGGATTTATACACATAGCATGTTGCACCATTTTGATAAGTTTTCAATAGTTTGAGGGGGACTGAAAGTTTGTCTGTCTAGTAAATGAAAGGGGTTATTTTAGTTCTGAGACACTGAAATTAATTAGAGTTGATTGTGCATTGTTTTATGATAAAAGTTCACGATAATTGTGATAAAATAAGTTATTATTTTTATATATTTTCACTATAAGGATTGATTTATTGGTGCAAATATATATTTTCATAAACACTTTTATACTCATCTGCACCCAGAGAGAACGAATTATCAATCAAGTTTTTAATTTTTCCCTATTCCTCTTTATAATTATAATTCTTTATTAAATTAAAAATAATTCTGGCAAAATAAGACTTGGAAGAAAGAACAAATTTCATGAGATAATAAGGGCTTGAATTTCTTATTGCTAAGTATAATGGATTGTGATAAAATTACACTGAGTATTGTAATTTATCCAAATTAATATCCCACATTAAAATAAATTATTACACAGTTAGGTGGGACAATAATGGATTCAAGAGAATGTATAAGGGAAATATTATTTTAGATTGTCTCATTGTATGTGGGTGAATCTACTAAAAATACAAGCATTAACAGTATTAAAAAAATGTCAGAAAATTTACAGTAGAGGCAAGTCCCAGTGTTCGAATCCTTTCAGAATACAGAAAGCAACTTAACCAGGAATAGAATATCAACATTCTTTAAAAACTCTGCATTTCAAATACTTACTTCAAAAGGTGCTAAGATTTTATTTTCAAAAAGAAACACACTATCCCCTATAGTCTGTCAATGACATCTCGAAACAGTCCATTTCATAAATCTGTTATAAGACCAACCTTTTAAAATGTTCCAATAAAAAGGCCTTGTGTAAATTAGACATTCCATCTTTAGCATTATATATTTTGTTCCTTGACTTTTAATTTTTCTTTGACTTTTTTCTTTATATTCCTTAGAGTATGGGCAACTTATCGAACGCTTACAGAAATGGTGGACAGGAAGCAGCATAGCCAATCTCTCTCTATTCTTGATCCGGGAGGGAGGAATTGCTGGATTGCTCTAGCAGCTGGAATACTGGGTACAGCTTCTTCTGGGGCCTTGAAGTTCACAAACCTATTAGCAAAAAATGGAAGTATCATCACTAAAGTTATAGATATTTCAAGCATTGGTATCAATAGCCTTGGAATTATCAATCATGTTTTTCACTTTGTCCAAGATACAGGGATCAGAAACGGCACTGGCCTAGCACTCTCTATTTTGTTTTTCTGCCATTGTACAATGACCCTCAGAACTGCTAAGGATGTTATTTTAGAAATAGAACATAAAGTAAATATAGATGTGGATGCCCAACTGACTCCAGAACAACAAGCTCTATTTGTCAATCTTTTAACAGAATCAAGAAAATGTGGCCTTTTAGAAGGAAATAGAAAAAATATTAAATCGCTTAAATTTATAAAGAACAAAGATTCATTTTTCAAAGAAATAAGTGCCTAAATTCATGCTAGTAGTACTAATTATCCATTTTTTATGGAAACACTTTCATGATAAAGCATCTATGATTAAATTGAGAATACAAATATGTTCTAGACCTCCAAATGTTAGGTTGGATCAAGACGTACAAAGAGTATTTAAATAAATATGCAGAAAACATTAAATTTAATTTATTAGCATTGAAGTATTCAATTGTAAAATGTTTTTATTATTTTTGAATAAAGGATTTTTTTCGGTTTTTATTTTAATCAATATTGAATGGGATTTACTGAGATTAATAGATTTTTTTTATTCAATGTTAATTATTAAAATTATATATTCTTGCAGATTTAAATGGAAACAAACAGTTATAATTGAGTGTTTACTTATTTTATAATCATACAGACTAAAAGATAAATATAATAGATTTCAAGGTAATGAGAAAAGAAAAGAAATAATGAGCAATAACCAAATTAGAATATATAGAAATATAAAAAAATATATAAAAACTTAATGTAAATATTATCAAACAACGTTATGAAAAATGTAATTGGTCAGAGTCGTATTCATGTCATGTCTGAATGTAACAGTTAAAATTTTTAGCTTAAACTTATTAATTTAGTTAATTTTAATATAGTAAGTTATCAGTCTTGCTAAATTTTCATTCTTACAGCATTAGTTGGGAAAATATTAGGAATATGTGAGTGCTTCAATGTTGTGGAGTATTCCATAGTATATATTTATTAAGATATGAAAGTTATTAGCGAATTAGGGGAGAAATTTTTGCAGTAACTTTAGATAATGAAGTGAGCTTATTTTAAGCCTGTACATTTTAAATAGGAGTAATTCCTAATTAACAATGTCTTAACTAATTTTATATTTACAATTTAGGACAATTTTATAATTTTACTGAGTTTTAATGTAACATGATGTAAAAATCTATGTCACATATTTTTTTCCTTTACTAGACATGAATAACTAAACGATCAAACATTTCATGAATGCTCAGAGGTGATTGGACCGATTTACACATTATCCAGCATACAACATACGATGAGTAATTGTACAAAAGAAAAAATAGGAATTAGTATTCATGTTCATGAACCATTTTTCTCACTTGTGGCCAGGAAATATTTATACTCCTCTATAAAAAATGCTTTGACAAAGAAGGATCTTTAATGAAGAAACGCAATGATAGTATCTAGAAGCTATAAAAATGTGCACCAAAAGATACAGCCATTTCTTCTTTGCTGTGGAATATAGTAGCAGATAATCCTTTGGTTATCCTTTCTCAAGAAGTGCAGGTAATGGTTTTCACCACCCTGGTGTTCACATTAAGAACTCTTATTACTTTTTATATTTTTTACTCATATTCAAACACATTATGTCATGGAGGAAAGGGCTATTTACAGGAAGCCACCCTGCAGCACTACTTTTACTTTTATTCCAAAATAAAAAATATTTAAGTCTCTCAATAATTTTCTTTCAGCCTTCAGAAAATTAAAATAGGGTTTTAAAACCAAAAATTTTTCATATATTTGATGCAAGAGCTACTTTGCCTACAATGATACGTGGTATTTAACTAAAAAGAACACCAGAAAACTCTTAACAAAATTTTGAATTAGAATGATTCAACTTCATAAACGATTTTTAAGAGTTGTCGGTTTTACCAAAGGAATCTGTTTGGATCTTAAAAGCTGGCTTCTGTCCAGAAATAAAAGACTGTGCTGTTATGCCTCTCCCTCTTGAGCCAAATTGGGTATATACATAAAAAAAAGACATAGAACTGCATTAAGGGTTCAAAGGAAATGAAATTCATGCAAAATTTTCTCATTCAGAACAATCATTAATTCCAAATTTTACTATGCCAGTAAATCTATTATAAAGATAGCAGTAAAGAAAATGAAAATATGGCTAGTACTTTTTTATTATTTTATTCGAATGATTCTAACTGTTTTAACTACTAATAAGGAAATATAAGTAAGGCACTTATTACTCCAGTAACCATGCAGAACAGAACAAAATAATTTCTTCAGGGCTGTAAAGCATGTAAGCCAAGACATATGGCTCGAGATAGCAAAATCAATAGGGTTATTACATCTCCTTTATCCAGCAGAGGTGGTCTTTATGTATCTTATCTCTCTCTTCCCTCATGCTAGTATTTCTATAAACTAAGTTTTCATGTTAAACACTTTACTTAGGGTCACGGAGGGAGGGGGTTAGCTATAGGAAAACACCTCTATATAAACACTCATTGCACTGGGTAGGTTTTATTTTTCTATAAAAATAAAATGATCAGAAACAGGCTAGAAAAGATTACTCTCATCTAATTATTTATTATATTTTAAAATTTACAAACAGTAGATTTATTAATAATTCTTTAAAACATGTATTTTCTTTAGTTAATGATACTATCAGAATGTATTTTTTCCATTCATAAAAAACTCATTTTAATATATTGTAAAAGGAAATAATGATTTCTGTTATTTGTATGAATAAGTGAAAATATCTGCAGATTTTTTAATAGCTTTTATTTAGTATAACTAAGTATAAGTTTAAAATATTTATTTTTCCAAGGTATATATCTCAATTGGATATGTATATTTTATAATCACTAAACATTTTAACTAAGGCACCAAAGTAGCTGGTAGGGATCTCTTCGGGACTCGCAATCCTGAGGCTGCGGTTCAAATCCCTCCCAGGGCAAGCTTTATCTATAAATAAGCTATAAAAAAGATAGTTCTGAACCAATACTATAGATAGTTCTAATGTTTAGAATAGGCTGGCAATCTGTAGAGAGCCCCTCCCTCCATGACCCTCAGTTGTTAAAAGGGAGGCTAATAAAAAAAAAATAAATAAATAAATAAAAAAAATTACTGTGAATAACCTGGATGTACACTCAATAAAATAATGTCCTTTTTATTCTATTTATTTTGGTCCTAATTATTTTAATAATATGATTACTCTCTTCTTTAATTTAAATCCTAAAGCACAAAATTATTAATTAAGAATGGCAAATTCAGCTTTAATCAATTCTTGAAATGTGCCCTACCAGATAGGAGATAGTTTTTTAAAGTTTGAGATTCCAAATTTTCCCACTCAATAGCTATCAGAATTATAATTATATATTAAAAAAATCCATGTAATATAGTTAAATGTAGCGCAATAATTAATTTAACAAGGAATCATGCTTTATGATGTCTGCCAAGCTTTTTAATCCATCATCACATTATCAGCGATTTAATATTTTATTTCATAAAAGAATTAGCTTACTATATAAACTCTATTTGATATAAATAAATTGTTGGAGGTGTAAATGTTGGAGGTAAAACAAAACAATAAGAATAAAATAATTAAATTTCAATGCTGTTGTCAATGGGAATCTACGCTGAGGTAGATAAGTGTAACCATCAGTAATTAATGCTCAATAATAATGATATAACCTTAAGATGATGATTATACTTGGTTAGAGCTTTTATAATTTTTTCAATGGAGGTTCCTGGAGGTTGCTCACTTGATTTTATCAAATGATAATAACAGATAAATACATTTTTTCTCTAATACCAATACTTTAGTTAATTGTAAAAGATGCATTAATTCTTCATTTTATATGAATGTAACATAGATATATTTGATATTCCAAATGAACAATCCTCTTTTTATTTCGAAACAATACTCACAATACAAACATTGAAGAGAACTGGAGGCTCATTTGTTGATGAAATATCTATACTACAAAGGTAATAATAATAATACAAAATCGTTGGTCATTCTATCTGATAAATTAGGCAAAGATAGACTTCTTCAGCTGGAAACCAATCTTATTCATTACTATTCTCAATAATCAGTCTTAGGAGTTAGCTTAGTTTCTTTACAGAAATAGTTCCTGGCTCTTGATGTTTATTATTTTAATTATTTTTAAAATAGAGATTTTACTCGCAGAAAGATTACTGCTACCTATTAATATACAAAAGCTAGTGTGTATTAGAAACAAAATAATTTGTTTTTAAACCTCATTAAAAACTCTGGTAATCATAGTTTACCTGAAATGGTTACTCACAGAACAGTAAAAAATTGAAATTTCATTTACAGTTCACAGTGCATGAATTTAATAAGCGTTAATAATCATTAAAACCAAGAAGCTAAATAAATTTATTTTCTATATATGTAAATAAAGCATTCACTTTATTTATGAATAAGATGTATATAATTACAAATAATATCATTTACCTCTACAATCCATTTAGAATCAATGCAAAACATTACAAAGAATATCACTCATTCTAGAATTTTAATTTTAAAGAAGGATAAGTTTCTGGACTAGGTTGATATCATCCTTTATTATAATCTTCACAGCTTCAAAATTCCAAAAGAAATTTCATAACTTTATTATTTAGTAGAAAAATATTACTTAAAAATAACAATATTAATTTTTTAGGAAGATTGTAAACATAGCAATAGGGTAAGATATAATTGCTGTATTGATCCTCCCACTGACTGGTATACTATTTATTTTAAACAAATAGCTCTCAATTTGAATTCTCATTTTGTATATAAATAAATAAAATGAATACCAAATTACATGTACTATTTGATAATAATATTCCCAGTCTGGAAATAGTAAGTTAAAGGTGCTAAATCGTCACAAATTAAGATATACTTAGAAAATCATTTAAGGGGCTGGAATTGTTTAATCTTATAAGAATACAATTTTATGTTCATTAAGCAGAATAACAAAGCCTTTGAGTTTGCAGCAATTTTCTAAATTTTCTTTTTTTTAAAAGTATTCAGTGAAAAATAATAATTCTATGTGGAAGGGAAATTCATTAAAAAAAAAAAAAAGAAAGAAATGGGGCGCGGCTACTATTCTTAGAGACTAAAGTGGCTTATCTTCTGAAGATAACAAGGAACAAAGAATTAAGATAAGATTCCTGACGCATCATTTGAAAGTTTGGTTGGTTTCCAAGAAGGTGTCATTTGAAAATCATTTTACAAGAATAATATTATCTCCAATTCTAGTCCACAAAAGCTATGGGAAACAATAAAGCAAAAATAACAAGAAAGCACATAACATTTCAAAAATAGCAAGATTTCGAATATGATGCCTTTTCTTTATCTCTAATTTTCCGATTTGAGGTGATGGAGGGAGGGCTCTCTAAAGATCACCATCCTATTCTAATTTATTGGGCCAGTTTTCTTTTCTCAATAAAAGCCAGTCGAAGCAGGAATCAAACTCCCAACGCTAGGCTTGTAAAACAGAGATTGAAGCCCTCAGCTAAGCTTCTAAATAACTTTTGTCATATTACGAAATGTAAACTGATGACAGAAAGAAATAGAAATTAAAAAAATAAAATAAAAACCTTAAAGGAGAGTTTTTTGATCGTAGATATTATTCTAAGATGATTTTAGTTGGGGTTCGGTCAAGGNCTATTATTAACCAGTTTATATATTTAAACAGTTATTCAAGAAGAGTTTGGACACCTATCTCTTTTGATAAATATTTCTTGTGACTACTTAGAAATTAAAACCTCGTAATAGGGTGCTGGAGTAGCCGATGAGATCCATTTGGATCTCGCAACCCTCACACTGCAGGTTCGAGTCTCGCCCTAGGTGTAATTATTGAGAAACAAATCCTTGCCCAGAGTCGTAGTTGTTTTAATACGTTATTTAATGTTCATTAGAAAGAAGACTAATATAATACTTAAATAAAATAAAAAAGAAATAGAAAGATTATTTAACTTTCATGTTTCTATCATAAAGGAATAGGAGTATGGAAATTTTGTGAAAATGTGTTTATGGTTAAAAACTACTGGGCATTGTCCAGATGTACGTAATCATGTAGTCCAGTGAAGATATTCATGTTGGTCCCATCTCTGACGCAATTTCTAAAAATTTTCATAGAAGAAATTCTACATAAAAATACTTAGGAAATTAGTTAAAAATACATTTGTGTGTCCCTCTCTATTTCTTCATACCTTTCTGCTGACAATATTGTCAAAGCAAGTCTTTTTGTTAATAACAACGGGAAATAAATTTTCCCGAGGTTTTCTAAGAAATAATCAAATGTTAAATTCTTAAGATGTTCACAAGCTTAGGCTGATTGGCTAAAAAATTGTTTACTACTATTAAAAATAAGGTTCAATATTTCTTTGGTCATTTCGAGAAAGTCAGCATTAATTGTCAACAAAATTGGAAATCCCCTCTTAAACATTTGTATGCAGAAATGGAGAGTTTTTTGACCGTAGATATTATTATTAGATGATTTTAGTTGGGGTTCGGTTTTGGATCTACCTTGACCGAACCCCAACTAAAACCATCTAATAATTTGTATGCCGAGTTCAGTCTTAAAGGTCTTGTTGCAGAGGGAAGGTCTTGTTTGGTGGTTCCAGTCCTGGAAGGATTAGGAGCAGAGGAAGGTGACTAACAATTTTTTCTCTTACTTTTTTGCTCAGATCTGCCGTTAAAGCAGGAAAGGCACTTTAAAAGCCGTCTTAAAATGAACGTTCTTAAAATATGCTATAAAGAGTGAAGTAAATTAACTGAGGGAGAGGAGTGCAAAGGATTAGTCAGTTAGTAGTTCATACTGGGGTGCCGCCAAGCCTTCCAAAATCCAACGAATCCAGTCCTTTCAATCCAAAACCCTGAGAATAATTGCGAATGCTCCCTATTACGTATCCAATTCATCCCTTCACCACGATCTTAAGATCCCTTTTGTTCAAGACCTCATTTCTTCCCGCTTCACCCTTTTCCACATTAAACTGCCATACCTTCCTAATCCACTAGCACAAAACTTGTCTTCCAACTCCAATCCCTACAACCCTCCCCTTCGACTCAAACGATTATGGTCCCGCAACCTCCTGGGGACATAGTAAATAATTTGTGAGTGGTGTCACTGGCCACCTTCTCTCCTCATGTGACTTTCATTAATGCTATTTTTTTTTTCTATTAATTGTAATCAAATTACAAATGGTTTTATTTATTTTTAACAGAATGTAATATGTAAATAATGGTTATAAAAAAAAAAAGTAGTTCATAATGTTAGGAGGTGTACGGTGGCTTTGAGAAATTGGATATATGTGCACTATTTCGATGTATCTTAAGGCGTATCGGGAAGTTGCTTGAACTGGAAATGAGAAATGAAAACTTCACATTTTCAAGAATGACTGTGAGCATGATTGGCTATGGAGATAAGTGACTATGGTTTAGGATAGGATGCTAGAGCGTATATATTTATAACCATAGATGGTTGTTTAATCTCAGATTCTGTGCGTAGCATAAGTCATGAGAGGCATTGCATTGGTCGTAATTTTTAGCTTTGTGCATACATGTTTGCTTAGTGCGTACGTTGACGAGAGAGTGCGTTTGTAATCCTCATTCTCAACGCCAACTCATTCCCTGGTATTAACTCTCAACAGCAGGGAGAAACCCACTGCTCTACCTGGGGGAGGCCCCATCCTCATTCCCGCCGTACTACTAATATACTACTAAACCCGCACGACATTTTGAGGAAATTTACTTATTGACGCACCACCTAAGTTCCAGGACAATTTACAACATGTCCTGCCAATATTCTAGGGATTAAAGGCCAAAAGATAATCTTTTAATGATGGATTTCGCTAATTTACATACCTCTCTAGCCCATTTGAACAGCTACAAATATTTTAAAGATGTTAAAAAAGAAATAGTTGGTATATCAATTAAGTCCAATTTACATAATTCATGTATTACTAGCTTTTTTTGTGCTAAATAATATATTATTTTTTTGTGTTCTTTTTATATTATTTTTGTAAATAATATAATATATAAATAATAATAA
>KZ807022.1:719868-736497 GCA_000696205.2 Oncopeltus fasciatus
ATATATATTATATAAGTTTCTATTGGTGGTAATAGAGGAAATCAATATTCAATCATAAAAAAAGGATTTGGATAAAATTAATGTCCCTTAAAGTGAGGATATTTATTTCACTTTGTTTTGGCTTACTGCTATTTTCAGTCCCATTAATAATAATAATGAGCGTACCTCTGCAGATAATCACATCTACATGTGTTTACATATGCTATGCAACTAATTGAAACATAATGAATTTCCATTCCCATTCTAAGTACTTCTATTTATAACTAATTCTATACTCATCTTTACTAATATTTAGCCTGAAAAAGGCAGTTAGCTGAAATGTATATGAAGTGTTCATGTAAGCGATAGTTTATATGAACAAATATACCACTTGAGAGATTATTTGTTTGATCCAAATACTGGCTTTTGCTGCTTTTACTTCACTTCAGTCCAAGCTCTGCAATAATCCATGCTTTCAAAAATTCCTGATGGCTAAAAAAGTTGTATGAGTGAAAGAATTTTTACAGTTGGATTGTAAGTCGTTATTTGTAAATCTAATTGACAAAGACCTTTTATTTTTCTGCCATGGAGTTGACATTGAACAATAACAATCTCCTTTAGTATAAATAAATAATTCACTCATTTAATTTTTTTAGAAACTGAAATTGTCAGTTTATTCAGCAGTGAAGAAAATTTGTGACAATGTTGGTTCTAATAATACTTATATTGGTAAATTTGATGCAACTCCAAGTGCTAAAGCACTTATTACAGAATTAATATGGAAAAAAATGGAACAGTACTCAGAAGACTTGGAAGCATTTGCTAAGTAAGTAATACACCTAATTTTTTTAAATAATCAATTTGCTTTTTGTGTCACATATCTTTCACATGGTGAATTGGCTTTTTTTTTTTCTTTTTTTTTTTTTGTACCTTATTTGCTTTGAACTCCTCAGCCTAAAATAGTGTTTTTAAGTTTTTGTTTTATTTTATAGATTTATTCAGTTCTTAGTTTTATATATGATATGAGTATTTAGGATTACATAAACTAGAATTTTTTCCTAATGTCCTTTAGGATCTGGTATTACATGGTATTAAATGAACACCAGAAAAGTCAGGTTAACTAACTGATTGCTCATGTTGAATTTCATTTTTGCCTCTTTATTTATTTACAATTGGTGTACATACAGTATATAAATTTATGCTTACAAATATAATCACTAGTTTCAGGCAGGAGAGAAGTTAGCCTTTACCTTGCACTCCAAAATCAATAATTGCATGGAACACTATTTACTAAAATTAATAGGATAGAAATAAATACGAAATATTTTGTGTAGAAGAGAAAAAATAATTTTTTCTCATCACTATCAAGTTTGATATTTTTAATGAGATAAAATAATAATAATTTATTTTCAAAAGCCTGTATACATTAAAAAAAGACATGTTAGATACATAATAAATAACTAGTTTTGTATTAAGTAATTTCAATTCAATCAACTCAATTGTCTAAAATATATAAAACAATATTTAAAATCTAGTCATTCCCTGAATGATCTTCAGATTGATTTTGCTAGTATAATTGACATGCTGACAACTATATCGATTAAAGTGGCTGAATCTCTAAAACAAAAGAATCCCAACAAAAATGACATCCCCCCCTAAAAAAAAACTGGTATGAAAAATATGTTGCATGTCAAGTTCTAAATATTTAAATAATACATTTTTATTTTACAAAATTAATAACCTATGATCTGCAACCGTTCTGTGAGATAATGACAAGCATAAAAATCTTCTAAGCATATCAAGGAAGAAATCAAACCACACAATTTTTAAAGATGCAAGTAAACGACATTCACTAATTTATTTCGACAAAACCCTATTTTAAGGGCTCTTAGTAGAACTCATCTCTGCAATAATAGATCTTCAAGATGCTACCTCAAAATGTTCAAACCTTCAATGATATGATTTTGATGTCTAATTCATGAAGTACTGCACAAAGAGTCAATAAAATATAGGAAGGAGGCCAACTTCTGTTGAAACGTTTAGAAATAATTCTATATTTCTATTTAAGAATAGAAAAAAAACAATTATCATATAAATTATTATGGTTGGTGGTTGGTTGGCCATCAAGTATTTTGCTGGAGAAGTTATTCAGGGTTTCGGCCAGGGTTAGAAAAATAAAATACTCCAAAGTTATTGGGTAATTGTTTTATTATTTCCATTTTGACTTAACTTGTAAGTCATCATTAGGGCTGAAATACATCACATACTATTATTCTTGAAAACACACCTGCTTTTAATCAAGCTACTGTCCTGGCCTTTCCTTAAGAAAAGCTGATTTTGGAATGTTTGCACATTAATCTCAATCCTACTTAATGATAGGCAGGACGAAGATAACATTTCCTCAGCATATTGCAATATTTCTCGTATAATTCAATGGAAAAATTCTGGTTAACAATCTCTGGCATCTTCCTTTCCAACTATTCTTTTGAACTGATAAGCCTGGTCATTGGTAACAACCTTTGAAGCTCGTTGACTTACCCCTTCCCACCCACTGTCTCCGGTTGTCTCTCAGTTCAGTTCTGCAGCCTGAAAACCATAAATTTCCTTCAGAAATCTCTCCATGCATTGCATTATCACACTAGATTACATTGTTCTGGCTGTCAGTGCAAGCTCATTGAAAAGATTATATAATAATTCCTAAAAATAGGTTCTTGATATAATCTTCTATCTGTAGTTCAATGTGAATTTTAAAAAGTTATATCTATGACAGATTATTCTTAATTATTGGAATTCTTTTCTATGAAAATAACCCTTTTGGAGATTAGATCCCTGGCTCAACAGTTTAACCAAAAATCAATATCTTATATGTATGGCCCCTCTGAAATGTTCCTTTTTTAATTTTTTTATAAGTTTAATATGTAATTTACTATTAATATGAAAATCTTAAGTATAAAATATAAACTTTGAGTTGTCAAAACTGTCCAATTGATAATTTGTGCCTTCCTAAAGTACCATCTCCTCTGGCATTGATTAAAAAAAAAAAAAAATTATTCAGTAAAATATCTTAATTATAAAATGTAATCTTAGAATAATAAGTATCTGAAAGGAAACACAATATGAAATCATGCTCTCCTTTGAAGTTTTCTATTCTGGCTTCAATTTTTGACTTCTTGTCTTTATCGATTGAAATTTATTTTGAATTTCATTCTTTATCTGTCAAGCCCTGCAACCCGTTGAGCATTCACCAAAGATTAGAGGTGTACTCACATATAGACATAATAGAAAAATGAATTCAGGGACCATGAAATGAAAAGAATTGACAAAACTCTAATTCAATTCTTAATAAGTACTACATAAAAACATACATATTACCAAAGTTAATCTAACTCTGTTGAGAAGATAATGGGTTAATCTTTTCCACGATGAAAATTTTCAATGCCAGTTAACAAAAGTTTTTCTATGTAATCTGTAAAACTATGTAGTCTGTTGTCATCCATGTTACAATGAGCAGCTATATATTAAATGTAATCTTTAATTGTCTGTATATATATATACNTTATGAATATATATATATATATGTATATATACATGAGATGTTGGTGTAGGGAATATTTATTTTTTTCTGGAAGCTTTTCAGCTAAGCTTTATGCAAAACCAATCAAAATTGTTTTTGCTTGGATTTTTATTTGCTACATAATATAATAAGTGAACTTTCATGTTTTAATAATTTTATCTTATTATTATTTTCAGTCATGCAAAAAGGACTAAAATTAATGTTGAGGATGTTAAATTACTTTTCCGGAGAAATGAAAAAATTGTAAGTTTTTTTTATATCTGGCAAATAGTTTTAGTATATGGTTATTTTGTGAATGTGTTATTGTTTATTCATATTGATTCATTCAGATTGAGTAAATTTAAAATAATAAATTGAATACTGCTTTTTAATCATTGATGGATTGAGACTTTCAAAATAAAATTACTATAATTGAATATTGATATTTTAATTTTCTCTTCAAACACATACAAATACTCACAATTTCACAAAATCTAAATACACTTGGTAAATTTAAAAAACACACAAAAAAAAACCAGATAAATCCTACTTATTTATTTACTTTAATTTTTTTTTCTTAATCCCGAACAAGGATTATGAAAAAGAAATTTAAAACATCTCTCTAAACTAATAAATAGTTTAGCTATATAATGGTGGTAATGGTAGAACACAATGCATTTTCAAATTTAATCTATTCTGAAATTACTGTAGAGTAATTTCTTCCTCACTTACATTATTATTAAAATTAAAATTAACACATAGATTAAATTATCTATTTACATATTTACTAATACTTCTTGGAAGCCTACTTGAACATATCTATTTACAGTTAATACTGAAAAAGAACAAGATCAGCACAACTAAACTATTAATATATCTATTTGTGATACCAAAGCAAACATTCATTATTAACACATTAATTTTTTAATAAGATAATTTAGGCATTGTAAGCTATATTAATAGATGAGTCAAATCGGGATACATCATTGCAGTAAAGGGTATAAAGAAATCAACACTGTTTTTTAAACTAATTTTCTTGATATTATGGTCTTTTACTAAAATATATTTTATAGATTTCAAGAGGTAAGTTGACAGGGTTTTGAATTTGAGGTTCTCCTTTTAGGTCCTTGCATCATAGCCCACTTATATTATTTACTTTAAAAACAAAGATGGCTTGGGAGTTTCTCTCAGATCCCCTGTGTCCCCTCACAGTTTTCATAATGCATACATTTCAGTGGATATGTGGGCTATTAGAACCTTGATGAATATGGAGTTTTCAATAGTGAAACTTGTATCTTGAGTTAAGTTTAATATTTCAAGTCTAATATTGATTAATTGATGAAGTAATTTTCTTATTTCCCACAATCTTGCTTATAGAAGGCTAATTTTTACAATTTTTTAGAATAAATAATCAAAAGTATATGATTTTGCTTTGCATATATTGTCAGCTGTATGAGTATCTGAGATGACCCCACAGAGAATGCTCATTATTTTTAGTATAATATTTTAAAACTGAAAAAAGTGGTCTAATTCTTAGAGTAGCAATATTGCTTGTATTATATTTTATAAATTAAATATATGCAGTCAATATACAAATGAGGATATTTTAAATTAGTAATTACTATTTAACTGAGTAGAAAACAAAGCCTATCCTCCAAATATTTATAACAAATTGTGCTTATTTTTTCAGCTTGAAGAAATATCTAAATTAGAAACAGAAGAAAATGAGAAACCTGCAGAAAAAGCTGGAAAGAGAAAACGGGGTGCAACTTAAAGTTACTAATTGTATTACCTAAAAAAAAAAAAAAAAAAAAAAAAAAAAAAAAAAAAAAAAAAAAAAAAAAANACCTATACCTATATACTATCTCATCCCCCCCCCCCCCCAAAAAAAACCTCATACTATTTGAGAATGTAATGTCGGTTGTTGGACGGGCCTTCTTATATTTATATTATTAAACCAAATTTACTGTTAAATATTCGGTGTTACATTGGAAATCCTCAAAGGAATTTATTTTTTGTTAAAATAATATGAGTCGGAGAAGGGAATTTAGAGGAAGACCAAAATTCTTAATCAAAATATCTTCGTTATTTGAGTTAACTAAAGGCTTATAGAACATAATAGACGTAAAATGTTATTTTCTAACGTATATGATCTAATTTTATGAAAAAAAGCTTATTAAGGAAGATATATCTAAGGTGGCTGTGCTTTCCACAACTCTTCTTTCCCGGTCAGTCTAGAGCCAGGTTTAAAGGTCTTGTATTTTGTGCTAATTGCCCTCTCCGTCTTTACTAAAATTCGACATTTGCTCTAATTTGTGTCCAACTCAATAGAAAAACATGGGAAATCTGTTTAGTATTCGCTGCACCTGCGACTCAACAATTTGTAAAAGAGCCTCAACTGCCACTACTGTAAGATGTACTCGACTGCGAGAGAGACGCAGGACAGGTGTCGACGGTGGTAATTGGTGACATGTACTCCCATTGGTCCGTGCTAATGTCCGCCCCGAAATGTGTGGGGGGGGACATGTCTGTGTGTTTTACGGGGAGAAGAGGTTATTGCTGCGACTTGATCAGAAGGTTCCCTGTACTCCAGTCCGAAAAAAAAAGAAAAAAAAAAAAAAGAACCGCACACAAACCTCCAGGGAGATAAATATTTAACAAGGTACTGACTCGCGGTCAACGTATTATTTGATTTTCCGTCGTCGCCATGTCGAGGTGAGGCTTTTGTCGTTTTAAAATTTAAATACAAAAAAAAAAAAAAAATGACAAAAAAAATTGTAACCCGCGGGTTAGTTTGATCCAGCAAATACAGGTCTGGCCTGAGAGAGAGCCGCGTAGGGTAATGAGTTTTCTGTCGCTACTCCTGTTTGTATTGGTCCTTTTGAGGGGCTCTGTGGGTAATGCAGACAGACATGGTTGTTTTCACCAAACACACTCCGCGCTTATATCACATCCTCATACTTTTTACGCCGTGGCTTTTTCAAAGTCTTTTTTTTTTCTCCTCCCCCTCCCCCCCTTCCCCTCTTCTTTTTTTTCAATTTTGGCTGGATGCGCGCGCTCGTCGGAAGAGAGTTGATTTACGAGAAAAGGCTTCGAAGTGGGCAGGGGGGGAAGAGCCGGCCGGTCAAAAGGTATGCCAATAGGCGGGGGTAGTGATGTTTAGCTCGAGAGACATTTCATAAAACGCTGTTCGGCAGAGTGGAGAGTGACGCGGAAAAAAAGGTGGTCCTAGCGATATGCGAATTTCGTCAGTTTTGACAGTAAGGGGTACTGATCCATGTCCTTTCAGACGTCTATCGGGTCAATGGTCGTCAATAACCATCAAATCCTGCGCGGAAATTTAAACTTTCCAGTGACATGTCTTATAACCTCCCAGATTTTATTATCAACTGCCTGCGAACGACTTAATTAATTAAATCAAATAAAATTTTCTTTTTGTACAATTCTTTAACGCCTAATTTTTGTTCGTTGGTGTAACTATAAAGGAGGTGATTAATAAAACAGATAATTTTTTATTAATCTGACCGTTATTGGTTGGGATGCCATCTTCAGGCTAAAACTATCAGAATATTATATGCGATTTATTTTCAATCAAATTTTATTTTATGTTACTTTTTCTTATTAAATATACCTTAGTCAATATAATTAGGTGATTTTAGTTGGGGTTCGGTCAAGGTAGATCCAAAAAAAAAAAAAAAAAAAAAAAAAAAAAAAATTGGCCCTAGGAATACATTATTTATTATTTTATTATTAATTGTGGATATATATTCATTCACCTCCCTTGGAGATCTCTCCAGACATCACTATCGACCTGATGATGACTTAAAAGTTGTCAAAACATCAGGAGTAATAAAATAAATACCCAACAAGTATTTTATTTTTCTGATCCTGGCCAAAACCCTGACTAATTTCTCCAGCATAATACTTGACAGCTAATGGACCTCCAACCATTTAATAAATAAATGAATAAATAAGGATGGGTCCCGCTAAGTGCCTTTACTACACATTGAAAGAAAATTAATAAAGTGAAATAGGAGAACTAGAAATAAAACTTGATTTAAATAAAAAAGCAGAATAACAAACTGCTAATCTGAGGAGTGAGAAAATAACAAAAAAGAGTGGGGGAAGGGCATAATGCATGGCTGTTTAGGTGAAAGTCCACCCTCCTTCCTTAAAGTAGACAATCGGAAACTGCGCTAGGATCTGAAATGATACTGAAATTTACTTTGAGGTGAGTCTCTCAACTTTGTTATTGTTTGGTTGTTACTTATGTTTTAATATTATTTCCTGACTTTAGGTTTTAACTATTGCAACAGAATATGGTTAAGAAGTAATTGACTTTTTTGAACTTTGACCCTTTACATATTTATTTATTTTCTCTCCTTATTAAAATTGTTGTTGCAAAATAATTTTTTTTATACTTAATATTTCTTAATTATTGTTATTACCTAAAGAGATAAAACAGAAAAAATATTTACACAATGAAATGGTATTTATATTTAATTATTATTCAAAATATAACTTCTTCTATTTCTTGGTGGAAAGTGAAAGGTTAAAAAAAAATTAAATAATTCTAATTACACTTATTTATTGCCTGATTAGGACATCTCTTCAGGAGCTTAAAATATGTTATATAATTTATAACGATGAACCTTCCTCTTTGAAAGCTACATCAAGACTCTTGACTTTTAAAGTGGAATGTTCATTATTATAAATTGTATATTTTATTTTAAGCTCCTGGAGAGGTGTCTAAGAAGGTGAAACTAGTCGGGCTAAAAATATGTGTTTGTAGGATCATTGTCATTTTTGACCCATGTTCATTGCTATAGATAACAGTTAATCATTGATTTTTTTCTTAAAAGCTCCAGAAGGTAATTATGATAAAAGGTAAGATAAAGATAGCTTTGTGACATTAACAGGGAAGATTAGGGTAAGCTAAGTTAAGGCATTGGACTCCCAAGCCAGAAGTCAAAGGTTCATAACTCACAGTACAGTTAGCTTTTGCTTACTGCTTCTATTTGTAGTAAACCAAAGGATTCCCCATACTCTCCTGGGAACTCTCAGCCTTAAGTGGTTACTATTCTTTATTGAATGTGGAAAAAAACAGATTACCAGAATTGGATACACGAAAGTCCAGTGTTAAGTGGGTCGAGAATAAATACATCCGTAAGATGTGCTATCCCCTTGAGTCTTTATGAACTGTTGCTGTGATATAGGGTCTTATGTCCTTTCATATTCCTTCTAATATTATTGAGTTTAAGCATTAAAAAATATTTTTTATGTTCATTGTTTATTTAGGCATTCCTTGGAGGATCTCGTTTCATTAAGAGATTGCATTTTGTATTGTGGTGTAAATAGTTCTGGAGGAAGTGAAAATGCTAAGTTCAGGGTGTTGATATATATATTTATCATGTTCTTGATTTTAAAATGTTGAGTGAAGTGAATATATTTTCTTAATTGCATTTTATTATCTAAAACACCAAATTTTTTTTAAGTTTTTGTCAGAAACAGCTCAATGCACTTGTCCATTAAGAACATTAAGAAGAGTGGAGACATGCAGATGCCTGAGGAGACCTTGATCACTCTCCAGTGAGTATATATATTAACACATTAATTTTTNCAGCCCTTCATTTTTTCCCCCGCCACCCCCCCCCCCCCTCATGCACAAAACCCTCAGATCGTATAGAGCGGTCCACCTCTTTCAAACTGCCGCCGACCTATTCTGCCCAGTCCGACTGCGGCGATCCTCAATGAAGTGATTTCTTGCCGTGGGATTTTCCTTGCTCCTCTGCTTGTTTCCCGATGGCCTGTAAAGGGACAAATAACTTTGCTGGGAGTCGAACCTTCCACGGGGCGATTCGTCCCTCCACGAATCCTAGTAGCTCTTGTTCGTCGAGAAAACATCTCCCATCAATCATACGTACAATTTTCTTTGTTTTTCTAGAAAACATTTCAACAAAAACCTATTTTAAGTATTTAACACAAACGCGTTTTATATTCTTAATATCTAAATTTTTTTTTAAATTATAAACTTGAATGTTTCGGACGTTAATAACTATTCTTGTAATTTATTTTTTTAATGATACCATTCCTATTTCAACAAAATACGTTGAAAATGCATATATGTATATATCATATTATCACTCGTTATAATTGATAAACAAAAATGTACGAATGCCTGAAATATAAATCACGATAAGAGTAATGGCAATTAGTGCCGACATTTTTAGCAATCCAAGTGTATTTTAGAATTTTTCACCCTAATAGAAATATAAACTCTTTTTAAAATTTTTAAATAATGACTTTAGTTATGGTATTTAATCCCACGTTAATTTTATACAAGAAATGCAATGAAGTTAGAATAAAAATAATCTTACTACCTCAGCTGGGACACTAATCCGGGTCTTCTGTTGAGGTAGTAAGTTTTTTTAAATTCTAACTTCCTTGCATAATATGTATAGGAAATAAAGGAAAAAACGAGGGTCTTACAAATAGCCGACAATGTTAGCTCCTTCGAGCACAAGATGATCAATTCGTTTTACTTGGGGGTTTAGACTCGGAGTTAAGTGCGGGGAGTAGAAGAGATTATCTAGCTAGTCTCGGTGGTGCAGTGGTCAACATAACTGCCCGGAAAGCAGAAGTCCCTGCTGAGGTAGTAAGATTTTTTTCTTATAACTTCCTTGCATTTCTTCTAATGAACTCTTTTATTCAATCTGGAAATTCAAAATCTCAATCCGTCCCTCCTCAACATGCGGTGTTTCACGTTTCAAGGCCCGTAGAATCTGAAAACCGAATAATAACAATTTATTTTAAACTGGATTTATCAGGGTTTGAATTGAGAGTTAGAGCTTTAAAATTTTTTAAAGAGGCGAAGTGCTTTGAGTCATTTTGTCAAACTCATTGAGATTTTGCACTCTTAGCTTTCGCCTCATCCCCAACAAAAAAATTATAAAATTATAGTTAAGTAGTGACAAATAAAATGGTAAATTATTATTAAAATATCAAATTATTAGAGCAGCCACTCGACCTTCTTCCCATTGTACGGCAGTCTTAGTCAATGCACCCTCCTCTTCTTTAGCGATAGCTTTCCCCGTCGTATCTCCAGTTCCGTGTTCAATGACCTTCGTGGTTACAAGGTGAATAGCTTGATTTTTCTCACGGGAAATCTGCTGGTAGTCGCTTTTTAGCTTTAGTTGGAAAGCTATTTAATCCATGCAATGTCATATTTGCGAAGTTATTTAGGATTGGGGGTGAGGCTTACGATCTTTCGACTCTTGTTGACCATATTATATAATCTCATTTGACTATAAATGTTTTTTTTGTTTTTTTTTAGTTAAATAATCTAAAGGGTTATTATGACTACCAATGAATATAGAACTATCATACCTTCTATTATCCGTCTTCATTGGTTTCTGAAAATCATCTTCTGTTGGCGAGCGCTTTCGGAAGTTGAATACAGACAGTGACAGTGAACACTTGTATTCGGCCACGAGGATGGACAATGTCCGAAAGCGCTCGCCAAAAGAAGATGGTTTGCAGAAACCAATGAAGACGGATAACAAAAGGTATGATGGATTTTTTTTTTTTTTCAGATTGCATAAATAATACAATAAATTAGTGATGTGCTTATCTATATGTTTTAGGTACTGACCTAATCTTTCGCCCATGTGCGCATTGCGCTAAGCCAAACAAAAGCTCCTCTCCCTCAGTTACTATCGATCGAGCTGTCCAATGGAAGATAAAAAAAACTTTACAGTAGGAAAATAATTACAAAACAAAAAATGGAGGGCATAAAGTAGAGAGTATTTAGCCCTTTCCAGACAGTAGGTTTAGATTTGGAAGTTTTAAATAAACACTAACAATGGCGGTGCTCTCTCATTAGGAACGCGATTCCCGGCCAAACTTCTATCTCCGTCCGGCTTATCAGCAATAATCCGATGATGCATTATTTTTTCCTGCTTTTTCATTTTTTTTTCTTTTTTTTTTTCCGGAAGGGGGCGTCCGTGGTGTACAGCCCTCTATAATTTCAACTTGACCGCCCCTCCCTCCCCCCTCCCCCCGCCTATCGGGTTAATTTATTTTTTCCATTTCCATTTGCCGTTTGGATGTCGGAGTGGGGGGAGATTGCGGATCCGCGCACACGAGCTTTGCGAAGACTGGTGTCAACATACCACACACACGCACACACAATTACCATACAGCCCTTCATTTTTTCCCCCGCCAGCCACCCCCCCCCTCCTGNGCTGGTCACTGATTGGTTGGATCCTCTTGTCAATTAGCGCTGGTTTCCAGTTTTTGCTCAGTCTGTATCCGTCTTCTCTTTTGATATTTTTCGGATTCTTGGTTATTTCGATGGCTTCTCTGATGGTTTGCCGATAGTAGTTGCTTTCCCGGGCCAGTATTGAAGCGTCTTCGAATTTGATGTGGCGGCAGGTGTTGGCTCTAGCAGAACACTTCGCCAACACCTGATGCAGAAAACTACTGTAACGTACTGATAAATTAAGTATTTTGATTTTATTTATACTGTATTAGTGAGTCCTTATTTACTGCTGACTTCTTTGATAGTTTCATTTGACAAAAGTAGTGAGGTAGAAATTTTCTTTCATGTGTATAATGATTAAAGAAAAGTTCTTCAGCAGGAACTGTCTTGTATATCAGAACAAAATGTGAGTGAGTTCATGCTTGTGCTTTTCTGTTAGAGAATAAGTATTCTTTAAGGATTTAGCATTATTTATATTTAATACTTTACATTATACTTTTTATTATATGCATTTTAATTTTCTTTTTAAAATGGCGTATAATTTAAAAAATAATTGACATAGATTTCACTGGGGAACACATTTTTTTGAGTTAGATCTGACAGTTTTTTCACTAATTCTTGGCGTCTAAATCTGAGAATAACCTCAGATTTTGTCTATCACATCAACTTTTTAAACTACAGGATATCCTCAGAAATCATAAAAATCATGCATTTAGAAGAACATGAAGTCAAAATGTACCAAATATATCGTTTGCAAAACATTTAATGTAAGTTAAATCGAGTTCATACATATAAAATTGTTTAATTAATGAACAGTACTTAAAAAATAAGAAAAAAATTGCGTTTTTAGCTTTCTCTGGAATGTTTAGTTTGTGTACATTCGCGCTTGATGCTCCAACAATAGTCAGCCATCTTATATGTACGTCCCATCTACCTTGATACCTTGCTTCCATGACCCTCAAATCGTGATGGAAACTCTCACCCTGCTCATCACTCACTGCACCATGATTTTCGGTGAAATTATCAAGGTGGCTGTGTAAAAAATGCAATTTAATGCTCATGTTACAACCTAACTTTTGGAAGCTTTCCGAGAGTTGCTGGACAATTTCGGAGTAATTCAATGCTCGTATATTTCCAATCTTTAACAATGTTTTTGAATGCCAACCAAGCATTCTTTTCAATTTCTGACATTTTTACCACGAAATGTTCGTCAAGAAGCTGTCGAATCTGTGGACCATCAAAAACACCGGCCTTTATCTTTTTAAATGACAGGCTAGGAATTTTCGACACGAGATACTTGAAACAGTAAAAACTTTAGTTGGCAAAGTTTTTACGAATTCCTTCATGTGACCCAATTCATGCAGAGGTGGAAATATAATGTTCTTTCTGTCGACAAGTGGCTGATGCACGATGTTTGGATCACCTGGTCTCAGGTCCGGTCTTGGCGGCAAATTCGACTACACCCAATGTTGCGCAAGACCTCTGCTGTCCCACTTACACAAAAAGCAGGGATACTTGCAAAACGTGTATCCACATTGTTGACCAAGTAGTTAGTAAGGTCTACACAAATGATACATTGGTGCATGTGATATTGCAACAGATCAATGACTTTCTTTATGGTTTCATATTCTTCACGCAAATTAACTGAATGGTCAATTGTAACTGAACTAAATAAATTTTCATTGCGGCAGAGAACACACTTCAAGCTGCGTTTGAGCTATCTATAAACAGTCGCCAGTCAGTTGCGTAATAGTTTGAAATTCCCAATTCTTCCATTAAACCACTTACATTATGGCAAATCACAAATCCACCATCACGTTGAAGGAAATGCAGAAATTCCCTTTCTCGTGTTCGAAAACATCCTGTTTGGCAAGATGAAAATAACCTACTTTGGCTCCCTTTGCAAGCAAGTTTTTCACATTGAGTCGTGATGCTAGGAGCTCTAAAGCTTTTTTGAATAGTCCCAAATCTCGTACCAAATTTAGCTCTTGTTGTTCGAATCCCTTACCTTCTATGTCGAAATCTTCGTCGTTGTAGTCGCTTTCATCTGCACCATATCCGTATTCCCTTTCTTCCAAAGAGGGAAATTCTTTGAAAACTGGCACGTGGACTTCGGCTGAATGCGGTACTGAGCTATACGCTGACGGTAAACTAAGATACTCTATTTTACATTTGTTTTTTTAGTTATATCCCGATGTTTTCACTATACAAAAGTAACAATCACTCGAATGATCTTTGGGCTCGCGGGAAATCATAGTTATACCAAATGGAAGCTTAGTTCGTGTTCCCTTGGTCCACATCCATAAATCCTCAACACACTCTTTACACACTTTATGAGGTGCCCATGCTTTATCTTGATCACCAAGTTTCACTTTAAAATAGGCAAAATATGCTTGTCTGACAAATGTACTGATGTTTGTCCTTTGACTGGGAATGCTAAAACTGCCACAGAAATTGAGTTTCTAATTGTTCCCCAGTGTTATTCGCCTCCAAAGAAAGCACAGCCTGTTTAATATCAGCTGAATTGCATTATTTCATAAATTGATAATAATTACAATAACAATAATTACAATACATTTTAATGATTAAACATTTTAATTGTTAAACCAATTTAAAACAAAAAAATTTTAGGAGCCAGAAGTTAATGTATGTATGTGAAAAACATTATAGTTTTTTCTCATTATGCTTTATATTGAAATATGTAGAGCTACATATTAGTCATTGTACTGAGATGTTATAAGACATTTAATCTTCTTTGCTGAGTATTTAAATCTTGAATAGATTGATTTCCCAAGTAACCAAGCCATTTGCTTAGGCGTTCGAGTTGGGATGTGACTTTTGAAAATTTTTAAGAGATCTTTACCGATCCTACATTGGAGAAGCTGAAAATATGGTCCGTAAAAAAAAAAAAAAAAAAAAAAAAAAAAAAAAAATTGGCCCTAGGAATACATTATTTATTATTTTATTATTAATTGTGGATATATATTCATTCACCTCCCTTGGAGATCTCTCCAGACATCACTATCGACCTGATGATGACTTAAAAGTTGTCAAAACATCAGGAGTAATAAAATAAATACCCAACAAGTATTTTATTTTTCTGATCCTGGCCAAAACCCTGACTAATTTCTCCAGCATAATACTTGACAGCTAATGGACCTCCAACCATTTAATAAATAAATGAATAAATAAGGATGGGTCCCGCTAAGTGCCTTTACTACACATTGAAAGAAAATTAATAAAGTGAAATAGGAGAACTAGAAATAAAACTTGATTTAAATAAAAAAGCAGAATAACAAACTGCTAATCTGAGGAGTGAGAAAATAACAAAAAAGAGTGGGGGAAGGGCATAATGCATGGCTGTTTAGGTGAAAGTCCACCCTCCTTCCTTAAAGTAGACAATCGGAAACTGCGCTAGGATCTGAAATGATACTGAAATTTACTTTGAGGTGAGTCTCTCAACTTTGTTATTGTTTGGTTGTTACTTATGTTTTAATATTATTTCCTGACTTTAGGTTTTAACTATTGCAACAGAATATGGTTAAGAAGTAATTGACTTTTTTGAACTTTGACCCTTTACATATTTATTTATTTTCTCTCCTTATTA
The DNA here is from genome assembly GCA_000696205.2 of Oncopeltus fasciatus. Lineage (NCBI taxonomy): Eukaryota > Metazoa > Arthropoda > Insecta > Hemiptera > Lygaeidae > Oncopeltus > Oncopeltus fasciatus. The sequence goes on from KZ807022.1 coordinate 735,268, forward strand.
AAATTGTTGTTGCAAAATAATTTTTTTTATACTTAATATTTCTTAATTATTGTTATTACCTAAAGAGATAAAACAGAAAAAATATTTACACAATGAAATGGTATTTATATTTAATTATTATTCAAAATATAACTTCTTCTATTTCTTGGTGGAAAGTGAAAGGTTAAAAAAAAATTAAATAATTCTAATTACACTTATTTATTGCCTGATTAGGACATCTCTTCAGGAGCTTAAAATATGTTATATAATTTATAACGATGAACCTTCCTCTTTGAAAGCTACATCAAGACTCTTGACTTTTAAAGTGGAATGTTCATTATTATAAATTGTATATTTTATTTTAAGCTCCTGGAGAGGTGTCTAAGAAGGTGAAACTAGTCGGGCTAAAAATATGTGTTTGTAGGATCATTGTCATTTTTGACCCATGTTCATTGCTATAGATAACAGTTAATCATTGATTTTTTTCTTAAAAGCTCCAGAAGGTAATTATGATAAAAGGTAAGATAAAGATAGCTTTGTGACATTAACAGGGAAGATTAGGGTAAGCTAAGTTAAGGCATTGGACTCCCAAGCCAGAAGTCAAAGGTTCATAACTCACAGTACAGTTAGCTTTTGCTTACTGCTTCTATTTGTAGTAAACCAAAGGATTCCCCATACTCTCCTGGGAACTCTCAGCCTTAAGTGGTTACTATTCTTTATTGAATGTGGAAAAAAACAGATTACCAGAATTGGATACACGAAAGTCCAGTGTTAAGTGGGTCGAGAATAAATACATCCGTAAGATGTGCTATCCCCTTGAGTCTTTATGAACTGTTGCTGTGATATAGGGTCTTATGTCCTTTCATATTCCTTCTAATATTATTGAGTTTAAGCATTAAAAAATATTTTTTATGTTCATTGTTTATTTAGGCATTCCTTGGAGGATCTCGTTTCATTAAGAGATTGCATTTTGTATTGTGGTGTAAATAGTTCTGGAGGAAGTGAAAATGCTAAGTTCAGGGTGTTGATATATATATTTATCATGTTCTTGATTTTAAAATGTTGAGTGAAGTGAATATATTTTCTTAATTGCATTTTATTATCTAAAACACCAAATTTTTTTTAAGTTTTTGTCAGAAACAGCTCAATGCACTTGTCCATTAAGAACATTAAGAAGAGTGGAGACATGCAGATGCCTGAGGAGACCTTGATCACTCTCCAGTGAGTATATATATTAACACATTAATTTTT
>KZ807022.1:756283-776678 GCA_000696205.2 Oncopeltus fasciatus
CCAACTATTCTTGATTCTATATTTTTATTTAAAAAAAATTCATTAATTTAGGTTGTTATAGTGGTCGAAATAATCCTGATTCCTGTCTTTTATTAACTAATTTATAGTAAACATATTAAAGGGTATTTATAGGGCGTAATAAACTAGAAGTTGATTGCCCTTCAATAATCTACTACTACTACCTTATATTATCCGTCTTCATTGGTTTCTGCAAACCATCTTCTTTTGGCGAGCGCTTTCGGACATTGTCCATCTTCTGGCCGAATACATGCGTTCACTGTCACTGTCTGTATTCAACTGCGTTTGTATTCTGTGAGTTAGTCGGATGTGTCCAGGTAGTTCACTTCAACTCACAGAATACAAACGCAGTTGAATACAGACGGTGACAGTGTACGCATGTATTTGGCCAGAAGATGGACAATGTCCGAAGGCGCTCGCCAACAGAAGATGATTTGCAGAAACCAAGGAAGACGGATAATAGAAGTTATGATAGTTCTATATTCATTGGTGGTGGAAATAACCTTTTAGAGAATAATAATACTTTAAATTAGTCTCTACTAGAACTGGAAAACACACTTTTAAAAAAATTTATATTATTGAGAAATAATGGTTGGGAATTCTGAAAACATCTCTCTTACCTTAAAGAAAATAAAATCCCATGAAGCGACTTTTGAAATTTTCTTTAAATTGTTTCACTCCAAAGCAATGGTTCTTCCAAAATTATAAGAACAAATCATTTCCGCTGCTTAGCCTCCGTGGCATGTGTTCCAGCCCTGACGAGGGAAGCACGCGTTATGTGTTCATTCGCGAACGACGGCGCACTAGAGAAGTGTGTAGTAATTTCACAGTTCTGCTCACCTGGTTTTTCACATTAAATGACGAATGGTAGATAATAAGTATTGGGTATTACCGGAGCATATAAATAAATCTGCAAAACACAACAACTAAGTAAATTAAGCAAAGTGTTAAGCATCGAAGTTTATGAATATTTGTATTGGAAATTTCAATGCCATTTAAACGAACCCTCACAAAAATATATTATTAAATTTTATTTATAAAAATCTGCGTTCAGTTCCACTTGTCAAAAATAAATATTACGCTTGTTGTAAAGAAAGAAACTTCGTTTATTGTAACTTACCAAGTAATTCACCCCTCCTTTTTTTCTTTATGATGAAGGTGTACTCGTATGAACAAGTGATAAAACTATCATAACAGTAAAATTCTGTATATGACAAATTAAGAAATTATCTACAAACATAGCTCTTTCATTAAAAAAAAAAAGTAATAGTAAAGACATAATAATAAAATACCTAATCAACAATTAGACGACAAGCTGTATACAACGTAGAAAGTTAAAAATTTTCTTTAGGTCAACTAAAAAGTCTTCTACAACGATTTTTGGATGTCCTATCCATTAATTTTTCTGAACTTCATTCATTATTCCTCTAGCTGGCGAAAATGTGTATAAGATCTTCTTTTTCATTTTATGTTACTCATTTTGGATTCTGCTAGTCCCATTTCAAATAAGGCCACTTCGTGAACGGTTCAGAACGATTATATCACTGCGATCTTCAGTGAGTCACTGAACCTTGAGAACCAGGCCTTGAGGAGTAACCAGGCGGTTGAAGGGAGTAGTGGAAAGTTCTGGTTCTTTCTCGCACTGCCACTGCCATTTCTGGACCATCAGGTATTGTTTGAGCCGAAGAGAGTCAGGTAAAGGAACATGAGTAGTTATGAGTGATGAGAGTATAACCCTTTGCAATTTTGTCAGCGGTTTCGTTTCCAGAGATCCCAAAGTGACCCGGAATCCATTGTAATTTGTCACTTTCCGAGGAGGAGTCCACGAGGAGAACTATGTCGCGAATCAAATAATTTTTTTTGGATCTCAAGTTGAATGCAGAGACCCATAAGCAGACACATTGTGAGTCGCTGAATATTACCACTGACATCGAAAGGTTGAGCCATTTATAAGAATATAAGAACTTATATAAGAACTTCTTTTACTCGTATTGGAAAAGCTCCAGTATGACTGAAGCACAAGTAGCTTGGTAATCTTAGAGTAATGCAGCTGTTGATATTTACCTCAAAGACAACGACACCCATTCCTTTCTCATTCTTAGATGCATCTATAAAGATGTTGTAGTTACGTATTCTCATAAAGTTGAAGGACAGCGTTTTGTACAAAATAGGTGGACACTTTTAGAAAATAAGACAATGAAACATTGATGTTAAATTTTGAAAACGGCACTGCAAAGTCAAAAAATGAAAATGAATGTCAAATTAAAAGGATACATGTTAGTGGTTCAATTTGATGTTTGAAAAGAGAGGTCATTGGGTGTCGCCTAGAAATAAAGTCTATTGCATAGGATCTAATGGGTTGGTTCAAATCGGGGTGAGATCGTCCATCCAGGGACATAGGATACTATGTCTTCATTCAACTCCTCTTCTCTAAAGCTAGGCTCGACTCCTCTTATCACTACGCTTTTTCTACACCAAAAATGTGGGTATGCAAGAGACAAATCAGGTAATACTTCCATCTCTTCTAACATATTTGCCATCTCTCTGGATTTAAATTAAATTTTTTATCTATTTGAGCCAATAATTTTAATATTACTGAGATCTCCTTTATATTGAATAGTTGATGTCTTCATAATGGTTTTTCCTAGTGTCATTGTGTGTTAATTATTATATCTTCCACTTTTTCTTTCTGAAAAACATAATGTGAAGTTTAATCTTGATCAGAAAATTTATATTTTTTTTCACGTAAATTGTTAACGATTTTGAACATTTGCTTATAGAATCCGTAATATCGATTTCAGTATTTTTAATAAATATCTTGCTTTGTTGGTTGGGAATGGAGTTGCTATGCGGTTTATTTCTGTGACTGTTATTATTGTCATTGCTACCAGATCTGTTGTTAACAGTGAATCAGTCACGGTGAAGCCAGTCACTGGTCCCCGTCTCGTCACTCATACTTCAACACACCCTAACCTAGCCATCATAACTACTTCACTCCAGCAAGAGCATATTCTTCAATAAACCAACTGATATAAAACTCTGCCCACCAACTATTCTTGATTCTACACTCCAAATTGATAAAGCCTTCTGAATTTCAAGTGAAACTAAATTTACTTATAAACATCTTATATAATAATGAATATTCAGGAAAGATTGTTGAATAAAATTAGCACTACTACACACTAGAGCTGTGCACTGTTCAACACTCCTATTTGTCAGATTTTCCTCAATAACTAATTCAATTCTTCTTCTAAATTTAAAAGTAACGTGCCAAATTTCATTGAGAAAAACTAATATTGGTATATAAACTGTGAAATTCAAATTCAGATTCAGGTAAATCTCTGCTTCTAATTGCTCAATTCCATTATAAGAAATTCATTTATACACACATACACACACAAGTAATTTTTAACGGACCTTATTTATAGCTTCTCTAATGTAGGATTGGTGAAGATAACAGGTAAATCAAGGTCTTTATAAAGGGATGTAAATCTGCTTTAAGGAACTTGCCAAGAGCCGTGGGTTTTTAGAATTGGATAAGGTATTCTCCAGGTGAGATTTGTAGATCCTTATCATAAGGGTATGACTAGAAACGTAATAAGGAGCATTTACCTTTCCATTGCTCAAAGCAGTTAAGATCGAAAGATCTGTATTTTAAGGATATCGGTGAGATAGACTGTCATATACATATACATATATAGGTGTGTATAAGTTATATAGCAATATGTAAGTGGCGGTTTGATAATCAGTACAGCTGTCCGTATCTCCTGTGTAGTTCTTGTCTTTTGGACAAGACGGAGAGTCCAGGACAGAATCGGATATAGGAATATGTAAGTGGCGGTTTGATAATCTGTACAGCTGTCCGTATCTCCTGTGTAGTTCTTGTCTTTTGGACAAGACGGAGAGTCCAGGAGAGAATCGGATATAGGAATATGTAAGTGGCGGTTTGATAATCTGTACAGCTGTCCGTATCTCCTGTGTAGTTCTTGTCTTTTGGACAAGACGTAGAGTCCAGGTGGGAGCTTAAGTAAAGAACTTTGGAATTGCAGCGTAAAATCCACACATGCGAACACTTTTCCTCATTTATTCACTAATATGTATTTGTAGTAGATTCAAGATCAATCTCGACATGTCTAAATTAAATACTCTACCTAATGTTCCCCACTCTCATCTTTACCCGCGAGAAGACCGGCACCCATGAAAACCCCATAGTGTAGGTTGAACTACCCTTAACCCAGGATTGAAACGAGGCTGATATTTAGGAAAAATCCAAACGACTTTTTTCTCCGTGAGTTTTGAAAAAGTCCATCAGACTTTTATGTGCCTGGCATCCAACTATTCCACTCACTGTGTCTTTGTAGCAATATACATTCTGACAGACACAGAAAGTTCCTAAAAGTGCTTTGCAAAACATACAGACGTCGTAACCTCCTCAGCTGTTTTGTACTAGTTGAACACAGTAGTAAGCGTAATAGAGGTCTGGCGTAAGTGAGCCTCCTTTGAGTTTTGACATCTTCACTCTGTGGCACTTCTCTCGTCAAATTTTGTGATACATAATAGCTTGTGAATGATTTTATTTAAAGAGAGGTATTTTTTTTATGTTTCATTTTACCACCCTTAACAATTTGGGTATTCTAGGAGAATAATAATCATTTGGTTTAGTCTTACTTTGAAAATCACAATAGTCCGAACAAAATACACAGGTCGGTCGAGCAGAAGCTGGGTAAGCTAAGCAAATTAACCAGCAGAATCCTGATTGATGAATATTTGTATTTGAGCTTTAGATCACATGTATTCACTACAATAAAGAATACAACTATTATCAATAATCAGTATATTTTTTTTTCATTTCACTAAATTAAATGTTTACCTACTCGAGCAAAAAAAAAAAAAAAAAAAAAATTCTACAAGAAATGCACAAGGAGCCAGAAAAAAAAATCAGTATCAGTTAGAACGATATCAACTGTCTAATATTTATTAGACATAAATAACTGATAATATTAGCTCCTTTGAATATTATACGATATATTCGTCCTACTCGGGGGTTTTCGTATTGTAGCATATTTCCCTTAAGGTTTTAGAAGGACCCTTTGGAGGAATATTCCTCCAAGGAAAAGATTGGGGGATTTAACAGAGGTACAGGTCTGATTTTGCTTAGTAACGAACTTAGTCTTTCCTTTTCTATTGAACACTTTATACTTTCAGAATTTCATTTAATAAAAAAAACAAACATTGTGGCTTGTAGAGCTATGACAAAAACACACACACATACACACACTTATAAATAATTCTAGAGACAATCGTTTTTTGTACAATGTATGAAGGATTAGAGAAATATCGAACACATTTCCAGAAAATTCATCAATAATATAAATAGCTACTTTTCTTTGAAATTCGCTATATGACATATAAATTCTAAAGAATATTGTATTATTTTTTATCTGATATTGGACTGTACCCCAGATAGCTCTTCATTTCTAGTTTTTTCAATTCAATTAAAAATGAATTAATTAGTAAATTTTAATTTTTGTTAAAACCTTAATAAATAAATAACATTCATTAGAAATATTATTGAGGAAGATGAGGATGTTGAAATTCGCTGAGATTGCGAAGGTTTTGCGTGACGGACTTTAGTCTTGCCATGAAATGTACGAATGTTGTTGTTTGGAAGTTTCTCTAAATCCCCCCCTCTTGACTTCTTTATCCCAGTTTCTCCCTCTTCGTTCCCACTGCTAAACTTCACCCCCTAGCAATTAAATATTTATAAGTCAAAGGGAAACAGTTTTCCACCGTTTTAACTATAGGAGAAAGATGTTGCTGGAGGCCTAATAAATCTCTTGGCCCGTGGGAGTTTGCTATCGGCTGGCTTGTGGAGGCCTGATTAGGGAGTGGGGGTTGTATGCACCTCCCTCCTTCGTCTCATAGGGTTAGGGGGGAGTCGGTGGGGGGGGAGGGGTTGTATAAATTTATTCATGTGAAGCAGTTAAATGAAGTTCGAGAAGTCGTAAAGGCTTCGGAAAGACGGCTGGGTTTATTGGTCTTAGTAGGTCTTAGCAAGTCTCCAGGTTGTTCGAGGCGTGATGGGGTGGGTAGAGGGGCTTTAACAGAAGTGCTCCAGGTGGCAGGCACTCTCTCATGCGGGAATCTTCATATTCTTATGAAATAATCAGTCCGATACGTTCTGGAGATTGGTGGAGAATAATATACGTTACGTCACTACAGTAAAATTAGCACAGTTATCATGTTTCATTAAAGATTCAAATGTATAAGATTTAATGTGACTTATTTGATCATATAAACGGCAATGAAAAATGAAAAAAAAAGGCTGATTCGGCTGAGGCTGGCTCTAGGCCCACTGAGCTGGGAGAAGTGAGAAGACGCGCTTAAACCCTCGAATTCATTTTCAAATATTATCTTCATTAAACGCTTTAGTACCAATGAGAATCTGTTCGGAACTCCTAGGTCTGAGGCTTCGGGTTCCAGTCTCGATCGAGAAATAAAAGCTTGCCCATTGCCATGAGTGCTTAGAATAGGGAAACCACCTGTAAATAACCACTCCCTCCGCGAACCTAAGTGGTGAATCAGGGGTAAGAAAAAAAAATTTAATAATTGAGAATGCTATAGCACGTAGTAGTCATTATATACATATACATATTTTTTTATATATAATTNTATATATATATATATATATATATATATATATATATATATATATATATATATATATATATATATATATATATATATATATATATATATATATATATATATATATATATATATATATATATATATATATATATATATATATATATATATATATATATATATATATATATATATATATATATATATATATATATATATATATATATATATATATATATATATATACAAACACATATACGCACACATACACACCTACATCAATTTCAGTTCACTTACCTTTTATAACTTCACCTAAGTTGAATTGGTCATGACTCAATAATATTTCTTACATTCCCAGTACTTAAGTAGCCTTGTGAATAACTTGATTCCTTTACGAATTATGTGCTGAAATATCTGTTACCAATTGGGTGAAGTAAATTTTTTATTTTTACATTTATAGGTGATAACCTCACTTTCAACCACTTAGGGTCATATGGAGGGATATGGACTATCTAGAAGATGCCATCCAATTTCAAATACACATGGCTCACAAAGTGCTCTTCAAGCTTTTATTTATCGATGACAAGGAATATCTACTTCAAAAAAGCCTGTCAAAGGTTTGTTTGTATGTATAAAAATTGTTTTGTACATGAAATTAATTATTTCAATTCAATATTTCTCATATCTATTCATTGTTCTTCACGAAAACAAGGTCCCTGTAGAACTATAGGGATGACTTCAAATATAATTGCAGACAGGGGTGTTTTCTTTCTCCTTTTTTGTGACTGTACACAAGAGTTAATGAAATAAAAAGCAAGAAAAATAAATATAAATATGAGACACAAGTAGGTTGAGAAAGTGTGGCAGACCCCACCTCATTACCGTATGCAAATCTCAAGTCTTGTTTATAGCCCCCACTCCAAATTAAAACCCCCAACCTCTGAGGCACAGACCGCATTATCTCCTCTGTATTCCCTAACGCCTTATTTTTTATTTTATTTTCATTTTTAGAGACTAAAATGAGTTCAAGTTATATGAACTTTTTAAAATATGTTCTTCTTTTGTTGGTTAATATAGAAGAGAGACTTATTCTCTCTATAGATGCTTTGATTTTTCTGTAAGCAAATCTATGCCTCCTGAATCCACTATATATATAGTAATCAAGAACAGGTGGTATATAAGTACAGTGAACACACAGAAAGAAAAAAAATGACAAATTTTAAAGGATCTTTCGTCCTTCATCGGTGAGGAGTGAAGAGAGACTTAAGTACTCTATATCCCGCCTGTTCTTGATTACTAAATATCGTGGCCGCGAGTGTTTCATTTTTTACATATACTTTATACATAAATATATATTTGCATGTATCTATGTATGCATAATCATGTATTGGCACAATCAGGATATATAAAAACAGTACAAAATTTGTTTTTCTTCAGAAGAGCCTGAGTAATAAATCACACTCATACGTCGAGATAAGTCAAANATGGTAGAGTTTTTTATTGTAAATCGTCTAATAATGGATGTCTCTAAAGTCGTCTCTATAGAGCTCAAAGTATTTTGAGAGTACTATTTGATTGTTTATTTTCCTCTTGGTCTTCCCCCCCCACCCCCACCTTTCCCCTACTTTCCCAATGTTTTGATGGTAGAGTTTTTTATTGTAAATCGTCTAATAATGGATGTCTCTAAAGTCGTCTCTATAGAGCTCAAAGTATTTTGAGAGTACTATTTGATTGTTTATTTTCCTCTTGGTCTTCCCCCCCCACCCCCACCTTTCCCCTACTTTCCCAATGTTTTGATGGTAGAGTTTTTTATTGTAAATCGTCTAATAATGGATGTCTCTAAAGTCGTCTCTATAGAGCTCAAAGTATTTTGAGAGTACTATTTGATTGTTTATTTTCCTCTTGGTCTTCCCCCCCCACCCCCACCTTTCCCCTACTTTCCCAATGTTTTGATGGTAGAGTTTTTTATTGTAAATCGTCTAATAATGGATGTCTCTAAAGTCGTCTCTATAGAGCTCAAAGTATTTTGAGAGTACTATTTGATTGTTTATTTTCCTCTTGGTCTTCCCCCCCCACCCCCACCTTTCCCCTACTTTCCCAATGTTTTGATGGTAGAGTTTTTTATTGTAAATCGTCTAATAATGGATGTCTCTAAAGTCGTCTCTATAGAGCTCAAAGTATTTTGAGAGTACTATTTGATTGTTTATTTTCCTCTTGGTCTTCCCCCCCCACCCCCACCTTTCCCCTACTTTCCCAATGTTTTGATGGTAGAGTTTTTTATTGTAAATCGTCTAATAATGGATGTCTCTAAAGTCGTCTCTATAGAGCTCAAAGTATTTTGAGAGTACTATTTGATTGTTTATTTTCCTCTTGGTCTTCCCCCCCCACCCCCACCTTTCCCCTACTTTCCCAATGTTTTGATGGTAGAGTTTTTTATTGTAAATCGTCTAATAATGGATGTCTCTAAAGTCGTCTCTATAGAGCTCAAAGTATTTTGAGAGTACTATTTGATTGTTTATTTTCCTCTTGGTCTTCCCCCCCCACCCCCACCTTTCCCCTACTTTCCCAATGTTTTGATGGTAGAGTTTTTTATTGTAAATCGTCTAATAATGGATGTCTCTAAAGTCGTCTCTATAGAGCTCAAAGTATTTTGAGAGTACTATTTGATTGTTTATTTTCCTCTTGGTCTTCCCCCCCCACCCCCACCTTTCCCCTACTTTCCCAATGTTTTGATGGTAGAGTTTTTTATTGTAAATCGTCTAATAATGGATGTCTCTAAAGTCGTCTCTATAGAGCTCAAAGTATTTTGAGAGTACTATTTGATTGTTTATTTTCCTCTTGGTCTTCCCCCCCCACCCCCACCTTTCCCCTACTTTCCCAATGTTTTGATGGTAGAGTTTTTTATTGTAAATCGTCTAATAATGGATGTCTCTAAAGTCGTCTCTATAGAGCTCAAAGTATTTTGAGAGTACTATTTGATTGTTTATTTTCCTCTTGGTCTTCCCCCCCCACCCCCACCTTTCCCCTACTTTCCCAATGTTTTGATGGTAGAGTTTTTTCAGATGTGCAATTCGGATATATCTTACTCAACTCAAAAGTTGTGAGTAGGTAGACCTTGGGACATATAACGAGTACACACTGTTATAGATACTCCACGTCCAACATGTGTTTCGCCGTCCTAATATTAGCTAGATAAAGAGCTGTTGGTGGAGTCTTTGGACAATTGCCCCTCTTTCTCTTGATAATAAATATTTTATTTCGTAAATAATAAACAAAAAGAAGACATTAGAAGAGTTACCCTTGTGAAACCAGCATGGTTACGTTAATAGAATTAATAATTGCATATTAACGTTGGTAATATATGACGAGCCTTTCAAAAAATTGTAATAGATCTTCAGCGATCCTACGTTAGAGAGGCTAAGAATATGGTCCTTTAAAATTCATAAATATAACATTTATCTCTTTAAATTCCTCTTTAGCGGCCACAAATTTTAAAATCATAACCAAACCATGATATAAACTTAATTTTGAAAACAAATACATGAGTTCGTCGTGTTAAAATCGGAAGGGGGTGATTTTACGGAAACCAAATAAATTAATATCTTAAAATCGTCATTATTATTAGTGATAAAAATATATTGAACTAAACTTGTAAAAATCATGTATGTAAAAAAAAATTAAGAATGCATTTTGGAGTACTGAGTAGGCTTCCTTTTTTTTTTTTTTTTTTTTTTTTTTAATATTGAAGCCATATTTAGTATGTAGGCTTTTCATTGGACACACTTAGAGCCGTTGGTTGAAAATGGATGAAGTAGGGGAGTGGGGCGGTATAAAAAGAGTCTAAATTAAATAATCGTAATATATTTGTTTTTATTAGAGTTATGACACATTTTGTAGAATATAATAGTTGTAAAATGTAATTTTTTATTGTTTAAAGTCCATAAAATTTTAACGAAAGACACTCATTATGTAAGAGATTTACGAATGTAACTAGTGGGCGCTTCCTACACCTATCCTTACCGGCAAGTTTGCAGCAAACATTAGTGGTAAATATGTTTTACACTCATTGTTCTTTATGTTTTTTTAATTAAATTTCGCCAATTACTCTTATTTAAAACAATCTTTAATGAAATATGGTTTTTTTTTTTTTGGTTTTTTTTTTGCTGTGTTAGACTCCCTTGCAACCACTTAGGGTCATTGGAGGGAGGGGCTATCTACAGGTTGCCATCCCATTTTAAACACCCATGGCTCAGGACAAGCTTCCATATTATAAATAAAAGATTGACCTGGGCGAGATTTGAACCCGCGGCGTCAGGATTGCGAGACCCGTACGGATCCCCTGGCGCCCCTCATGAAATATGGTTAATCACATCAAATTTCGCCTCTATTGCTTCATTATTTTGGTTTATTATTTTTATTATTATTGTTAATTCCCTTAGGGTGTAGTTTAAAGGACATGAGAAAGGAAAAATCTGTAAACACCTTATTCTTGGCTCTTGGGAAACTCCCATATGTGGATTTGGTGGGTAAGTCTGTAGATGCAGGGGAGACAAGTGTGCGGAGGTGTAGTCTGCTTAGAACAGAGTTGGAGATCTACATTGGAGGGCCTCCCCTCGTAAAAGACGTCAATGTTCCTCGAGAAATGGGCAAATTGGAAGCGTAGGGATCTTTAACGAGCGACTTAATGCAGGGCATAAAACCCGCCATCTCCAGGCCAACTTATGCATTATAATAATCTAGTTTTTACCCCTCCTCCCCCCACCCCCTACCAGAGGCAATAAATATGCCTCGGGGTAATGGAAGTGCATACACAGCCGGGCAATTACAGGAACAAGTATAAATTATGATATATTTATTGTACCATAGATTACGCTGTCTTGTTTATGCCTCGCCCCTCTCCTGTCAAAGAAGTTCGCTAACATTGCTTTATTACCTGCCAACGACTTTTGTTCATTTTACCTCACTAGTATTCCAATGAAAACGATGGAATTAAATATCATAATATGAAGAATATTTGTTTTTACCAGAATAAAAAAAAAAATAAGTAAAATAATCCAAGATAGTAAAGCAGGCTATAAGAAGGCCCTGGAGGAAATAACTTGTTAGAAAGTGTTAAATCGATACTCTTGGTGTACTGCAGAATGTACATGGTCAGTACACCCTTTCTGACAGAGCCCCCCAATTAATGAGATATGGTGTCCTATCCAACAGTTAGAGCTGGATATTTCTTGGATCATATCAAGAACCCTCCGAGTCAGTTCAAGCAGAAGCACAGAACGGGGAAATTATCTGTTGAATGTGAGTGTTGAATATTTGGGTCAGGATTTCTAGTACCCCAAACACTGGACCACAGAATCCACCTTTACTCGATTAAAAGCACACATACATACGTAAATATGCATACATATCGCATAAATGTTGTTCTAAAAAACAAGTTACGTCTTTGGTGGATCAAAAGAATGGTTATGTTGAAAGCAGCTTCTTAGGTGACTCCATATGTTATATTAAACATATCGAGTACAGCAAAATGTTATGTTAACTTATTAAAATAATGGTTAAAGAAATTATAACTTGTTCCTTTGAAAACTAGACCAAATTTTCTAGTAGGAGTTTCTCGATCAGCGACTCCTCTGTTTTCTGTGTAATTCGTCATTGATGTAAGGGGTGGAAATCTTATTTATGGGGGTGTTCTCATGTCAGTTGACCTGACTTTAAAATCGGCGATGCATGAGTTTTCAGTTCTTATTTATTTTGGCTATATTGAGCCAGCGTTTAGGGCTAGGTTGGAAACTTATTTAGTGGTCTTGGCAGTTAGTCATAATTCTTCGGTTTGTTTGCTCTGTATATGTTTGAGATTTGATTGTTTGACTACTCTTTAAATCTTTGCACGTCAAAATTGAATTTATTAAATTGGCGATGGAGAAGAGAGATAGGATTTCATCCTACGTATATGTTTAGTGTGCATTCTATGGATGTGAACCACTTAAGTCAAATGTCATTTCCGAATTGGACTGTGGACTATTGTGGGGTTCCGCCAAATTGCTAATGAGAACTGGCGAGCTTATTATTTGTAACAGAGTAAATGTTATTTTCCAGAAGTAACAACATTCATAAATAGATCGTAGATATTGCTGGAGAACATGTCACAAGTGAGTATGGTTTCCATGTGTAGCTAAGATTGCTGAATAATCAAAATATTTAACACTCTTATTATTTAAGTTATGTTTTTTTTTTACATTGTTCCAGTTTTGCGTATTATGCTGACACCTCTTCATTAGCTTAAAATAAAATTTGTATTTGTAGCTTTTAAAAAAGCATCAGCATAAGGCGTTAAACTAGTAGAGTGGAATTAAATTTATTGGTAATAACGGAATTGCCTTTTTGTGCGTATTCATAGTAATTACGACTGTAAGTCCAGCTTCTCAATCCATACAAAGCAGGAGAGATTTTTTTCATTGGTCATTTACAGTTCAACCCCCTAAAATGGCCAGAGAGATGCAATCGAAAAAAGTAAACGTCAAAATAATAATAAAACCCTCCCCGTTCTCTCACTGGTTCTACTAATGGGTAAAACTCCAAGTTCGAGCATTTATATATAAATAAATTTTTTTTTTTACGAGGAAAAAAAAATGTAGGAATCAATTTAAACACTTTTCCGCTATATTTTCACAAAACCGACATACAGAAAGAAAATAAAAGTTTCACTGTTAATGGATGACTTCCCTTTTGAAAAAATACAATTAGTAATCACCCGGGGGGTAGTAGTAGGGCTTTGGGCGGCTTCAAAAGGGCCGAACCGAATTTAGAAAGGAAACATCATAAAAAAAGTAAAAAAAAAAGTAAAAAAAAGAAGAAAAACATTCAAAACCATACAAAAATAAACGTTTTATTGTCAGGTCTTTTTTCTTTATTTCTTTTTTTTTCTGATGGAGGTGAGTCCCAGGCGCGGAGTAGTAGTGCTTGGTGCTGACTGCAGCAAGTGTAAATTCAACCTCATCAGTCAAAAATGGAGGGGGGAGGGGACAAACCTTAGTGCTTTGGCCGTGGAAAATCCTTCTATGGTATTTACTTTCTCACGTTCGACTTTCACCAGACAGAAACCACAGAGTTCGAGCACTGTAAAGCGTTATTTACTGGTCATTATTACATAATTTTCACTTATCTCTTAATGACATGTTTCTCTGAAATGTTCTTTTAAAAAACGAAAATAAAGCCTGAAAATGTTAAATTTCCATTAAACCCCTTCTATAAATGTTTATATTTCTAAGAAAAATTAGGAATATATTTTTAAAATATTTTAATGGAATTTACCGCATGGTTTCAAGCAAATTTTATTCCAAATTAATTAAATACAACTATTATATTTATTTGGATTGTAATGCACAGTAAGTTGGTAAATTTTATTTTACGGCTATAGGAGATTAAGAACTTAGTTTTTCGATTGCAGGGAAGTAACATACATCTCTGACTCAAGACTGTCTGGGAAAGATTTTAACTTAAGCTTGAGTTAATTATTTGGCGTTCTTCCTGACTGTGCTATAGAACCTATAAGTTAAAAATAAATTTCACTATCATTATGTTATGTTTGTAAACTTTTTTTTTTTTTTTTTTTTTTTTTTTACACCAGCCAACATTGGATTTGAAAAAGAGGCCACAGTATGAGCTTTTAAAAAAGCCAATTATTGAATGGATGGGAGAGGGAATGGGTAGGAGGGAGCAGAGAGAAGAGCAGGACTAATGCCGACCAATGTTACCAGATGAGGATGTACGGCGAGGAAGTGGAGGTGGCACTCGGAAAGCTGAAGAGTCACGAAGCACCTGGAAATGATCACCTTCCAGCGGAGTTTCTTAACCATGAAGGAGAAGAACTGACAAGGAATCCACTCCACAACCTCATCATGGACTTGTGGAATACGACGCTTCTTCCGGATGGATGGAGGAAGTCCTTAATTTGCCCTTTGAGTGCAGACAGTCGGGAGCAAATCTCTTGTGCGCATATAGTGCTCGTCCTGGCGGCCTTGACCATTCGCGGAAAAGGTACTAGGGTCTTACCAGAGTGGATTCCGAAGAGGCGTGGTCGACAAGAGACCAAGAATTTATCACAACCCGCCACCTCTTCGTGGATTTCAGGGCATTCTACGATAGCTTAAAAAGCTTTTATTAAGCCCTTTGGCAGTTTAACATCCCTGAGAAGCTAGTTAGTCCAATCACGTAAATTATACTGGTATATAATTGTCATACCCTTTACACTCTTTCTTTTTCAGACATTTTAATTGAATTAAATTCCTTTACTTACATATTTCTTTAATGAAAAACGAAAAAAACGGCCTAAATTACTACGCAGTTTCTGCGTGACGGAATTTTGGTTTTATATTACATTTTTTATTATGACCACTTCTTTGTTCTTCCGATTTACCTGTTTCTTCTTTTTGAAATAATTCATTATATTTCTTCTCTAATCAGTTTTGCTAAGAACCAAAAGATCATCGGGTTGCTATTTCGTTGTAATTTTTATGCCCCAGTCGTGCATTATTCATACCAAAATTTGATCGTTAACTTTACTTAACTATAAAGAAAACTTAGTTAGTAGCGATATCAAGATAATTTAGTCTTAAAATTTTAGTTTATTTTACAATATATAATTGTTTAAGATTGTTCTTATTTGTGGTTAAGAAATACTTTCAAAAAGAAAAAAAAAAGATTTTATTAATTTCTGGCACAAATATTTGAATGAAAAAATATATGGAATAATTGTATCAATTATTAATACCAAATAACAAAATCCTTGAAGCACCTTCAGTAAAAAAATATTTTCCTAAAAACTGGATTAAAGGACTCATTACATAAAAAGTTTGTTGATCGTTATAATTTTTAAACACAGATATGATCCAAAATCCATAAATATTAAGTTAAGGGATGTAATTCTAACCATATATCTGATTGTAATGATGATATGTTTTTTTAACTTAATTTGAACGATAGACATAATTTTGATACAGATTAAAGAATAATTATTGAAAATATTTTCTGTTAGTCTCCCACACTGTTAGTGACGCAGTGAAAGTAAGACTTCATCCGAAAACTGGCACTTGTTTGAACAGTTTTCTTATGCTCGTGTTGTTTTAATTTTGATGAAATTTCAACATATCCTTTGAAAAGTTAAAATGAATTATATTTATGATTTTTTTATTTTTGGCTTAGGGGATATATTGTACTATATAAACGATAAAAATAACATGATAAGAAAAAGGTTTTAAAAAAAAATTATCAATCTATAATGATAAGAAACTTGTTAAGAATGTCTTTATTCCAGACCTACTGGCAACTTGAGAAGGTCTGCGGTCAGTTCACCGCTCTGGCCGCCTGATTTTTCCCCCATTCTAAAGGCTGGTTCCCGATTAGGGCTGGGTGTTCCCAGGGGAATGAAATGAAATGTGCTGTGCCTAGGTCCTGACATGGGTTTTTGACTTCGGACTAACCACTGATCAATTGATCTCTGCGCTGTCATAGCGGGGGTCTTACGGGAATCTAAAAATTGCGTCAGAATAATTTTAATAACATCGCAGACTTCTCAAGTCTGTTATCATCACAAAAAAAAAACTGAAATAAGGTTAATCTTGTCTCGCAACCCCCCAAAGGTAGGTATATACCAATAGGTAAATAATCTAAAGGGTTATTTTCAGTACCAATGAATATAGAACTATCATACCATATATTATCCGTCTTCATTGGTTTCTGCAAACCATCTTCTGTTGGCGAGCGCTTTCGGACATTGTCCATCTTCGTGGCCGAATACATGTGTTCACTGTCACTGTCTGTATTCAATTGTTATTAGGCCTAGGTGATTACTTGATAACAGAATGCAATGTATAATAAGTAATTAGAAGAAATCACTTGATGATGGCATATGTGCCCACATTTTTCTGAATTATGTCCATTGTTTGTCCTGCACAATAAATTATTACATAGATACGATCCAGTAGATAACATTTTGTTTAAGGAAAGTCGCATTTTAAAATGACTCACTTTTCCTCCTATATCGAGTCCCTTTTGATACGCCAGTTATTGTGTTTGATAAGATTAATGGCTTTTTAGCACATTTGCCTTTTAAAAAAAAATTAAGTTAATCAAGTTAGTATTCGAGGCGTGACGTTTGAAAAATTTAAATGTTTCTTCACTGATTCTACATTAGAAAAGCTAAAAATATGGTCTTTTAAATATTATATACAAGGGGTATGATCAAAAAGTAAGGTGAATTTTTATATTTGCCTGAAAATATTTATTTATTTCATCAATATTTATTTTAAAAGTAAAAGTAACCCCTCTCAGATACAATACACTAGTACCAATGCTTTTATCTATTTCTCGAAGTACTTCTGATAAGCTCTTTTTGGTGGAGCCTTCAGCTTATCCAGCGATGCCGTCTTTGTCTCCGAGATCGTTGCAAAACACCGCCCTTACATAGGTTTCTTGAATCAGAAAAACAGGAAAAGTCACAGGGGGCTGAATCCGGGTGAATACTGTGGCTGTGGCATGATTACTTTTAGTCAAAATTTAGCAATTTGGTAACTAACTCAGTTGACATACGTCTCATGCCAAACATGAGCAAAATATTGCTTGGCACGAACCAAATGAGTTGGGATGATATCATCAGAAACTTCTCTTATGGTAATCCGACGGTTTCTCAATACTATTTTCTTCACTTTTTCTACGTTCTCATCAGCTGATGACGTCCTGGGGCGTCAAGGTGACGTGAGGTTCGTCATTGGTGACTTTTCGCAAGAGTTTATACCACTTGTAAACCTTTTCTTACTATAAGTAGACTCACCTTATGTCTGTCAATATTTCAAAAGTTTTAGAAAACTTGATTCGATTTTTACCACTCTTTGATTCTTGATCTTTTCAAACAGTAGAAAATAGGCGAGCTCACAAAACACTTTTAATCTTAATGCCTTTCGCTCTATTTTCAAGCTCATAAAATAAATCATTTTTATTCAAATTAAACGAGAGAAAAATAACGGAGAGGGGGGGGGGGGAATTGTTCAGTGCGAGAGCAAAATTTGTAATTGTAATATATTTATAATTTGAGTTTAAAAAAAAAAGTAAATAGAAAGTAATAAGTATAAATTGTAACTTTCGACCGTTTGTAATCCAAAACATTATCACGGAAAAATGTTTATTAAAGAAGAAATTTAGGAATTTGGCTAAAATTGGATTGGGATGAAATCGGAGTTTACTGTGGAAGAGTTTGAAGCAGGTGAAGATAAGGTCTTTGGCAAAAGGAATATTAAAGTCGTGATGAAGGGTAGAGTTGGACACATAATATGGAGCGTTAGCAATTATTCTAAGAATTTTGGACTGAAAGGATTGTATTCGTTGGATATTGGAAGGCTTAGAGGCACCCCACAGTTCTGCACCGTAGGTCCAGACTGGTCGTATAATGGTCTTGTAGATGGTCAGTTTATTTTCTAATGTGAGCTGTGAGCGCCTATTTATAAGGCTGTATATGAGTCCGTGGCGTCTGTTGAGTTCTTGTCGTTTGATCTTAGTATGTTCATTCCAGTTAAAATCATGAAAATACGAGTCGAGGTGACAAATCAGCTTAGTCATTCCGAAAGAGCATGTAACATTACATTAATTTTAGAGTATTTTATTTATTTTTAACATTGAGTATTAATCCTGCGATATCGGCTTTATATATATATGACAACCTTCCGAAAGATTCCGAAAATCTATATTTGCTGATAAGTTTTTTCAGCAATGTCACTCGGTGTTGCAATAAATGAACCAATGCTTCTCTTTTTCAATTCTGATTTTTTAAATCCAACAAAATTTGATAAGTTAGAGAGGGAAAAAAAATGTATAGGGCAAAATAACGCCAAAGAAATAATACGATTGGAGAACTTTTATTGAAGAGTGGAGGGAGAAGTGATAAATCTGTTGAGCGTCCTTCAGTCCCTTTTAGCCTTTAATATAAAGGGCAGAATATAAAGGGGATGAGTGTTACATATGCGTTCGTTAGACTTTCATTATTCCTTACACTGCGGGGTTTTCGTATTGTTTCTCTGCCACTTTCCTTCTGTGTGTCGATCCTCTTTGACGACTCGGATAAATAAATGTTTGCGAGAGGGTGGTCCCCCCCCACCCCCTACCCCCACCATCCCTACAGTGATTGATAACATTTCTTCTAATCCGCCGACATTTTTCTGGCCGAGGGAAACACACAATGATTGGACAAATCGTTGTGAAATTAAAAAATGGTGGTTAGGAATCGGAGTGCTGAGGGCGCTTCCCAGTAATATCCTGGATACATTCCTGAATCGGGGACGTGCTCTATGGTTTTCATCTCTGAATGGAAATTGATGGGGAGGGAGGGGGGGGGGGAAAGGATGGAGGATTTAAATAAAAATATAATTGGGACGGCATCCTTCGGCGGGCAAAGGAATTTACTATAAAAAAAAATTCATAGAGGAAAACAGGTGAACGATTCCAGGCGAGTGAGGGTTATTCAAACAATTTACATTTTTTTTTTTAGGAAACGGAAGATTGTTTGTACCACTCGCTACGTCGCAAGTACTCTTAAGTAAGTTGATACGATCGGGTTACCTCTGCTTACAACTTGCAGCTTAGTTGTATAACAAGTGAACTTTACGCTGTGATCACTAAATAATAAATACATTTATGTATATATATANCACCTGAATAATCCCACGCAAATTTTCATAATTTCCACACTTAATAGGGATGGTACAGGGAGGTACTCCCTTCCAATTCCATTACGCTCGGTCCCAGTCAGTAATAAACAAAATTAATTATGTAAACGCTGTACAAATATAATAAATAAATGTAAAAACAGAAAAAAAAAGATATCACGCAGGTGCTGCATGGATTAAGCGAATTTCTCAGCCCCTTAGTTGTTTCTTATCGTCACGTGAAAACCGCTATCGGAGTTTGATTTCTAAATACCAAAGAGAAAAAATATATGTCCATTGCAAGGGGGCTATGTGAGCTGAGTAAAAATTTTTAGTTTTTATGGGAAAATGGGAATAACACTGGTATAACATTGCTCGAAAATCCCGAGGATCGCATGAGGCCCATCTGGGGGAGAAAAATGGTGGGCAGCCGCTGTCCTTAGAAAATATTTTTAAATATCATCTATATTCTGCGCCTTTTCAAGAAATTTCGTAGAACCTAAATTTTATCAAATTAAATCTTGCATCTATTCTGTTTATGATTAATTGTATAACACAAATAACGGTAATTCTATTTGGTGTCCAAGTATCAATACCTCTATTTATTTACGATTTCAACCAAAAAAAAAAAAAAAAAAAAAAAAATTATCAAAATGTAACTTAATTAAAATCGACTTTAGTTTAGATAGATTTGAAAAGTTGGGACCCTACCAACTCTCAAATTTACATTTTTAAACATCCTACTTAATAAGAGTTTTATCTGTACAGCATAAATGTTATAAAATTGGTTTATACACCTACTGTGTCTTATACATAATTTCTTTTTTTTTGTTACGCTAATGATACTGAAATATAACGATTTTAAATTTCGGTTTCACAATTAACCCCCCCTTCCCCCCTCTGTCGATCTATTTCAGCCATTAGCGAAAAGTTTTTTTTTACGTTACGTTTTAAATGCTGCGCGCCAAATTTCATTGCAAAAGGCTGAAAACAATCTGGTACGTCATCCGTCGTAAACACACAGACATATATATATA
>KZ807022.1:788080-805341 GCA_000696205.2 Oncopeltus fasciatus
AAAAAAAAAAAAAAAAAAAAAAAAAAAAAAAAAAAAAAAAAAAAAAAAAAAAAAAAAAAAATAGATATATTTCTAGTAATTATGTAAAATGTATAAATTACATGTACTAACGGGACGTATACGAATTTTTCTATGCATTTATATTTTAGGAAAAAATATTCTCTTCGAAGATTTGGTCCTCTGCGGCCGTTATTTTTAGTAATATATTTCGTTTAATTTTAATATTTCATTAATCCAATTGCTGTTGAACATGTTTCGAATATACCATAGTCACCTGCTTATGCTCAAAATATCCTATTGACCATGTGCCCTCTGCTCTGCACATTTGAATCTCATTTAGCCCTCTTAAGTGTGACGTTAAAAAATACATGTTAATGCATCCCCTCGTATTGTTTACTGATTAGAATGGGCAGGTATGATTGCACTCTTATCTGGTATTTTGTTTTCGACATACAAAGTTTAGTGCGCCCAGTAAATTAAGAGGGACCCATGAATGAAATAATATGGAAGAGTGGTAATAATATATATGTATATACACATATCGACCATTATTTTTCTAATAATTTAAAATGATTTCGATTTTGTATGAAATCCAGCATGGAGCAAAATATTATAAAAATATTTTTTAAAAGGAAAATAATAGTAAATTACAAAATTAAATTTAAAAGCAAGAGAGAAGAATGAGTGATTTACTGAAGACTGGCCGGAAGAGGAAGTAATTACTTTAATGAATTTTATCATTTTCAATGAATTTCTAGAATAAATAAGACGAAATTCAATTTTACACATTTTATGATCTATATATTTTTCGTTATTCAAATCGTTATTCAAATAATAAAAATAAATTAAAATATAAATTTTGATCTACCCCTAAACCTTTTGTCTCGCATGATTTTCAATAAAAATGAATTATTTCCATTAATATTTATAATAGGCATATTTATTTTCATTTAATTAAAATTACGGACTCTAGAGCGCCTAAAGACAAATATGTAGAAAATTTAAAACAGGTATTATTTTTACCTTCACCTATACAGGATAGGTAAAAAGTTTTCAAAAGCCGCATGATACAAACGTAAATATCTTCATTTTTAACAGGAAATAGGTTAAAGAGTAATACAATATCAAATAATATAAGTGTTACAGTTTCAGTTTTACAATAGTTTTTTTTTTAAATTATTTTTTATGTTAAGAATAATTGACTTTTCCACAATTCATAGACTGACGGTAGAATTTCAGTTTATAGTTTTGTGGAAAGTTAATGGTTTATAGATTTCTTTTTAAGTTTTAGTAATGCCAGCAATTTAATTTTTTTCTAGAGTTACTTTTTTTAAAATGGTATTTACAAATAATATCAAAGAGATATGAGTGAATAAATTAAATTAAAAAAAGGGAAATTAGTTTCTTAGTCGCTGGATGAAATAATGTGTAAAATGCAGAAATTGTAAATCCAAAACTCGTTATGTTTACAACACGTTCCATATTAGTCTACCTTTTGCTATGGTGTGAATGTAAATAATCCAATTCTAATTTGAAAGAAGAGTTATTAGACGGAACAGTAGTTATCATGTAGGAGAAAGCTTAGAACATTTACATGTTGTAAGGGAATGGCTGACAAGCGAGGGAAAGGAGAAACGGAGGTAAAGTAGCCTCAGTTAATGACCTTATTCAAATAGACAGACTCGAACTATCCGAGAGGGCGGGAGGAAGGCCAAGGCTTGGATGGAAGGGAGGAGCACAGTTCTTGGAGGCAGACCAGCGGTAATTTATATTATAATGAGGGGTATAATTGGTAGTTTAATCAAAGCTAGGGGTATGTTAATCATTGCAGGCTACCTACGAATACATTACAATACGTAATCAACATTTATGTGCAAATTCCCTTCTCTCACTCGACGGCAGGCCGCCCCACCCCTGCCCGCTAACCACCCCCTCCCCTCGTTAATTAGAGACTGACCCCCACCCTTATCGAGTAGCTCCTTATCCTAGAGCTGTTATCTTTTTGCCCCTTCACTACTACTGTACCATTGCATAACCTCCGTCATTTCTGTTGCACTGCCAAGAGGCAGAGTGTTAAGAAACAGTAACCTCTAACTGTTCTTCTTTCTGTAGAAGATCTTTGCAAAGTTGTCTTTCTAATACTTTTGTAGAAACATGTTTATTATTTTTGTCCAACATTATAAACATGGCTCTCATATTTTATAATTGTAGTTGTAAGCCCTCTTCAGGGCTATCATGAAGATGAGAAAGGATGTCTTGTCCCTAAGTTCACATTTTCATGACTGAATGGAAATGTGAACTTAGAGACAGGACGTCCCCTCTCGTCTTCATGATAGCGCTGAAGGTGGCTAACAATGTAAGCCAAAAAGTTGGCAGATAATTTTAAATTAAATACAATTTTTTAAAATTATTATTTTTTTGGATCAACCTTGATCGAAAAAAAAAAACAAAAAAAAAAAACACTAGGCTTAAAAATAATAGGCGGCTTCTGGTGGTTCGACCACACTAAATTCCTTTGATNATAATATAACAATATATAAAGTCTCTTCATTACATATTATATTTATGTTGCATTCAACTTGCATATGTTTTATAATAAAATTTCTATTCATTGTATCCTTAAACATTTTTTTTACTCCATAGACTTTTCTTATATATCTCATTTTATTTAAGCCCTTATCATGGCATACATTATGATGAACTGAATCCTTAAATAAAATACTACCCTGTAGTAGACCTCTGTCTAACGTTGCCCCCACAGATCTCACAACTTCGTCGTCTTCCTCAACATCTCGTACCGTCTCACCGTGGTACGCCCTACATGGTCCATCCATCTCTTGTTGGGTTTCCTTCGTTTCTCTTCTTCTAGTCATATGATACAGCAAAATTTCTATAGACATTCTACGTACAAGACCGGCCTATCTTGGTCATGATGAATTTAGCACTTTAGGTGCCATTCAATTTTGAGTATACACGCACATTAAGCATAGTTCTTACCTTCCAATTACATGTATCGGTCAGTAAAACTCTTTAAGTATTTTTATTTTGTATAAAAAAGGGTTCCTCCTTATAAGCTTTCTTAAAATTCCAACATTCGGAGTGTATGGGTCTTGTTATAAATTAATAATAATATTATGTACATAGTGCAATATGATTGAAATCATATGTTATGTTTATCTTTATGTATGTGAATTTTACACTTTTGATGAAATATAGATATATTTCTCAGTATCGGTTTGATAGCCGTGGAGTGAGGACCTCCGTCTCTCCTGCGGATTAACACCGGATCACCCTGCCTCGGCCTGCCTAGTCACGCAGCGAGTACCCTAGTTTAATTTATATTTTGCTTAAATTTAGCCTATTAATAATTCTACATTGTTTGATTGTGTGTTTATCGTATACTCTATATAAGTAATAATGGGGGAAGACGTTGATATGAAGGAAAAACCACCGGATATTATGTCGTTATTTGTTAAAGAAAAGCATTTTACCACAAAATTTGTTATAATGAAATTAGTAACGAATAAAAGTAACAAAACTTTTAATAATTATAGCGCAATAACGGTTTGTAAATTTGTGAAGGGATTTGTTCCTAACGTTAATGTAAAATTTTTANATAATTTTAAATTAAATACAATTTTTTAAAATTATTATTTTTTTGGATCAACCTTGATCGAAAAAAAAAACAAAAAAAAAAACATATAATAAAATATTTTAATTTGAATCGTACAGGGAGCCAGAAAAAAAAATCTAACTACCTCAGCCGGGAACCGAACCCGGGTCTCCTACTTTCTGGGCGAGTGCGCCACCACTACACCACCGAGAGAGATGAGAATAATTTCAGGCTCACGTCACTACGAGTCTGACCGTCATGTTTGACGAATATATCTTCTTGTACTTGGCGGAGCTAAAATTGCGAGCTATTTAGTAGACTCTCGTATGGCAAAGGGCCACTACCTGATGTTATTGATCCCACATGAATTAAAATATTTTAATTTTTCGTAATTTTCTGGTCTTTTAATTGTTTAATAAATCTATGATTATTTAAAAGATTTGATTTTCTGAAAGTTATCATACTATACAATATAATATTCGTAAATGTAGAATATAAACTGAGAGTAATAAATATCTCAGGATAAAAATCTGTATTTTAGTGCATCTCCTTTAGGAAAATCAATCTATTCACATATGTACCATGACACAACTTTTGAAGATCTTTAATGATCCTACTTTAGTGAGGCCATGTAGTGTGTGTATCTGTGTGATTTTGCGATGCAAATTTTCGAAGTATGATACGGTGCTTTTATCTGATGCGATGGATAAGTCCGCCTAAGAAAAATGCATATTCCAAACAACATCAAGTATATATATATATATATATGACGTTAAAAAATACANTTTATATAAATTGTAATGAAGAAAGTTATTTTGAAAGGTGTTCGGAATACCTTATTTACAAAATATCGAAACCAATTTCAGTATTTAAGCTTTTTATTACCAGCTACTGTTATTTTTGGTTGAAATGAATTGAAAGAGAGTTTTAAAAGGAGCAAAGGTTATAATCTAATAGTTATATCTTCGTTGGGTTAGTACATAAAACGTTTATAGAATACAACAGGAGGGAAATGTAATTTTTTACCATTTATGTTCTATAATATTTTTACGAAAAACACTTGCGAAGGAAGAGATTAACGAATTAACCACGAAGGGAGAGAGTTTTTACATATTTTTTCTCCCTGGCTTTTAATATTTATTCTATCATTTATTTTTGTTTATTTTAAAGAAAGCAAACTTCACTCTAATTTTTTTCCCTTTTTTTAACGAAGTGAGCACTTTGAGACTATCCGACTCAAAATCAGAGCCTTGGGATATTTCAGGCAAGGATAGCCTATCATCCCCCAAGGATATGCCTTTTCAGAATCTCTTTGTGCTCAGAGACTTTTGCAACCTCTCTGTTATTTAGTTTTTTTTCGAATTTAATCGTGACTTGTCAAAGTGAAACCTATAGAGCTGTCAAAGAAATAATTCAGTAAGTAAACGTCCGCCATTGAAGTACGTCACTCAAGAGCAGCGTAAACGAAGCTCATTTCCCATGTTTCAGTAAAAACGGATATAAATGGACGGGTTATGTCTCGCAAGGCGAAGAGAGCTATGAGCATTAATGAGAAAACCTCGCTCTAGACTGGACCGAAAGCAAGAATGGTGGTTTTTCTTCCAAAAATTTTGTAATGTAAAGACTAAAAAGAATTTGACCAAGACTCGAAATTATATTCTTCAATATTTTCCTTACATTACAAATATCGTTAGGATACTTTTTTAAATATCTTTGCATATTACATTCTGTTAAAAATAAATAAAAACATTTTGTAATTTGATTACAAGGAATTATAGAAAAAAAATTACATTAATGAAAGTCACATGAGGAGAGAAGGTGACCAGTGACACCACTCTCAAATTATTTACAGACTATGACCCTAGGAGGTCGCGGGGCCATTTTCGTTTGAGTCGGCGGGAAGGGTTGTAGGGTTTGGAGTTGGAAGACAAGGTCTGTGCTAGTGGATTAGGAAGGTATGGCAGTTTACTGTGGAAAAGGCTGAAGTGGGAAGAAATTAGATCCTGAACAAAAGGAGTATTAAAATCGTGGAGAAGAGGGTTCTGGGTTGAAAGGACTGGTTTGGTTGGATGTTGGAAGGCTTGGCGGCACCCCAGATTTCTACCCCGTAAGTCCAGATTGGTCGTAATAAGGTTTTGTAGAGCGTCAGTTTGTTTTCAATTGTAAGATTGCAGTTCTTATTCATGAGTCTGTATAGAAGTCCATACCATCGATTGAGTTCTTGTCTTTTAATTTTAGTGTGTTCGCCCCATGTAAGTCGTGAGACAAGATTGAACTCAAGGTAACGAACGGAATTTGAATGTATTAAAGTAATATTGTTAAATTTCACAATTTCAGGGAAGTCTTTTTTCTGCAGTAGGAAATTAACTTGAAATCATTTTTCGTCATTGATTAAGATATTAAAGAACAAAATTGATTCTCTCTCTCTCTCTCTCTCTCTCTCTATACATATATATATATATATATACATGTATACACTTATAAAATATATACAATTTTCGGTGAAGATTCGTTGAAATTTTTCAAATGCCATATCACGGTACTTACGTAAATAGCTTGATTTCTTTGCAGGAAATCTGCTAAACGTCACCCACTAAAATGAACAGAAATAGGAAGTATACAAATGCTGAAGAGGAGCTGGTTATATGCAAAAAAAAACAAAAAAAAACTCCGTCAACCTGGTGCTAGTAATTTTAGTCGTTTTTCATTGTTTTATTGTAGATAGATAAAGCCTCTAGGAAATATGCTAATAGAGCTGATACGATGTGTTGCTTTGTTTGTTATTTCAGTGGTTGAACAAAATAGGCTTATCATCTATGGTAGAAAAGGGTGGTGTATGGGATCCACCGATACCAATGTCATGGTACACTGCAGTACCAAAAGCTCTATGGCTTTACGGCTATTAGCTCGGAAAGGAAGAGGCCTTGCCACGACACAATTCCCGATCCAGATGAGCGGATCCCGTGTCCGAAGGGAAGTCTGCAGGTAAAGGCTGGAAGCCGGGTTCTGGCAGTCCGCCTTTCGCCAGGTCGTTCGGGGGCTGAGCCGTCAGGAGCACACAGGGGTTCTTACAGCTGATCGGGCAGAGGCCTGTCGAAAATTCCGCCGCGCTCGCTGGCGCCAAATCAAATTGACATTCACAACGATTTGGGAAGCAGGCAGTCGAGGATGAAAATGTTTTGTTTGTCCGACGGAATTCTTATTTGATGGATCCCTTCCAGTGGTACGGATGTGGAAACGATCATTGATTATATTTCTCAGAATAATTACCATTACATACTGTTCATTAGGCTTTTGGAGTGTACTATGATGATATGTCAACCGTTTTGATAGGAGGTTCAGAAAAATAAATGCTTTTAACAATTTCATTTTGAAAAATGGTGTATTTTATGTTGCAATTAATTCACAAATAAGCTTTCCCCTTGTGCAATTTTCTTGAAATGAAAGCGACAATTTACGACGCCTTAATATTTTTCTTCGGACAGACAGAAGCCCAGATACTATTATCATAAGCAAAACGCTAATATTTAAAAATAAATACCTCCTAACCCTTTCCATTTGATTCTAACTTTCTCAGAGGTGTTTTAATTATAATTTAATTTTAATGCAACTCCAATTTGCATAATTACAAACAGATGTTCACGTAGGCTTCGACGGTCGTCAGATGTATTTACCTTTTCTTCTTCCGGGTTGGACCGTGTCAAGTTGTTGATAGTTGCCGAGCTTTCACACATCATGTGATGGCTTCTTCAGGGCTGAGTAGAGAATGAGAGCTTTTTTTAAATCCACCTGGTGTATAAAACATGGTATTTATATACCACCTGGATTTAAAATGGCCCTGAAGAAGCCATCACATGATGTGCGAAAGCTCGGCAACTATCAACAACTTGACACGGTCCAACCCGGAAGAAGAAAAGGTAAATAATTACAAACAGTTTGACCAACATGAGAGCGCGAGTCTGAGTCCCTTGGTGAACAATGTCACGTGGTTTCCATGAGTACACGCACTACAACCTTTCTTGTTCAGGTTACTTGCAGCAAATTAATAAATTTATACAAATAAATTGAATGTGCTTATATACATAGACGCCTCAAAAGAACTTGCTAATTACTGTCACTTATCACTTCACTGTTACCGATATTGCAAAGGCTACGACCAGCCCAACGCTCTGAGACACGCGATCTGACAAGGAATCTGCCAGTGAGCAACTTAATATTGACTAGGAGGCTGCTGATGCGCTGCTTTTATAATTTCAGTGAAAGAACGAAGCTGGCCTAGAATATTTTAATAGCAATTTTTAGGTAACACTACCACTTCACTCCTCTGAATAAAGGAAGCAGGTGTCATCCTTCAATTGCTACCTTTCCGTACTGGTCTGGTCTTCACGCCACCTACTTCCCTGGTCTTTAAGAATGCTTAACGTGATGGCATTTTCAGTGCCGTATTGAAACTATCCTGCTAGTTAGATCGCAATGGGGAGAAGTGAGAAAATCCAGGAGTAGTAAAACAAAGGTGTGAGGGGATTGGGTCCAGAAAATTGTGAAACACTTTTCATTGGTCGGAAAACTAGAGAGCTGTGCAACCCCCCAGCAACATATTCTCTGACATCTGGTAACAAAAGACATAGATTTTGCAGAACCTCACTGCCCTTATTTTCTTTTTTTCTATATTTCCCCCCGTCAAAACTGGAGAATCGATGCTAGAAATATCGATTCTTCAATAATGGAGAATAATTGCAAGCGGGATATACTTACAAGTACTTAAAATGCCCTACGCGCAGGCAGTTTCTAGAAATGCCAGGAGTAGACTTAAGCATAAATTTCCCTGCAATCCCTGCACTTCTTCATGCTACTTTTACAGTACAGTAGAATAGGGCGTTATCGGAAACAGTTTTTTCTGCCAGTAACATGGAAGTATTCAAAATCACAAGGACATGTATTAATATTGCTTTACATTTTCAATTACAATATCATCTTGATAACATTCATAAATGGTGTCAAAACTGGAGAGGGAAAATGAATGATGCGAAATGCGTTTAAGTTAATTTCCGATTACGATAGAAAAACTTTCCTAAAATTGTGAAATTTAACAATATTCCTTTACAACTCTCGAATTCCGTTTGTTACATGGGGTTCCATTTTAACTCATTTAACATGGGGCAAAACAAAAAAAATACTAAAATTAAAAGACAAGAACTCAATCGGCGAAATGGACTTCTATACAGACTCATGAATTAGAACTCCAATCTTACAATAGAAAACAAACTGACGCTCTACATGACATTACTACGACCAAACTGGACATGCGGTGTAGAAATTTCCCTATTACGTATCCAATTCCTCTTTTACCATGATTTTTATCCTTTAACCCAAGACCTCATTTCCTCCCGCTTCATCCTTTTCCACAGAAAACTGCCATACCATCCTAATCCACTAGAACAGACCTTGTCTTCCAACTCCAACCCCTACAACCCTCCCCGTCGACTCAAACGATGATGTCCCCGTGATCTTCTAGGGACCTAGCTTGTAAATAATTTGAGAGTTGTGTCTTGGTCACCTTCTTCTCTCCTCATGTGTTTGTCATTCAATGCCATTTTTACTACACATTGAAATCAAGTTACAAAATGTTTTTATTTTTAACAGAATGTAATAAGTAAATGAAGGTTCAAACAAATTTTCAATGTTATACGAGTTTTATTTTAATATTTTTTTTTTTTTTTTTACTTCGAACCCTTATAGTCGGCCATTAAAAAAAATTCATACAATAGGTGGAAGTTTTGGCGCACTGAAAGGGGCTTCATCCGTGCAGGGATATCAGTCCGGTCCCGTCAGCCGTCTGCAGCAAGATACTCTCCTGCAGTGTGTATGTGCATATTAAAAAGTGGAGAGGTGGGAGAAAAAAAAAATGGGCTGCGAGTGAAGAAAAAAAGTAAATAAAAAAAAAAGCACAAAGCACGCTCCGTTCAAAAATAAAAATAAATTGTCCCTTTCGGATAGCAGGCTAGTTCGCGATAAGGGAAATTGCAGTCTCTAACCCCTCAAAACACAAACACAACTGCGTTTCCCGACCGACCCCGTGTACACATTATTGTTCATCTGACGTGGGAATTGGAAAGAGAGAAAAAGTGTGGAAGAGTAGGGCTGGGGAGGGGAGGGGGGGGGCGGAGGGTTCGTCCGTTGGGGTTAAAAAAATTCTGATGGTACATTGGAAATTCGAATCAATACCAAGTTAATTATTCAGTAGCTTTGGACACACGGGCGATGTAAAAAGCCCTGAGCTCGCACAGTTTTTAAAATGGCACATCTCTTTTAGCCCTTCAAACGCTGAGAACATATTTAATAGGGAATTCATAAAGCACAAATGAGTAGACTGCTATACGTAAACAAAAAAAAAATGAGAGAAAAATAATAATAATTTGAGCATGGCGTTCTAAAAAAAAAAAAAAAAAAGGGGGGGGGGGGGGGGGGGGTAAAATATGAACAAAAATTGAAAAAGAATGAAAAAAAGTATTTAAAAAAAAGCGTGTTTTGGAGGGGATGTATCGATAACGACATTACTTCCCGGCGAGTATGGGGCACTTTTTAATTAAAATGTATCCTGGCCGGTCCATTACTACCCCTTCTCAGTATTTTATTATCATTATTAATTGGTGCTCGTGGTAAAGGTAGGCTTTCATCAATATGCTTCGGACATGCCCACCCGAAAAAGAATAATGAAAAAAAGGAAATTTAAAAGAGGATAATATATAAATATAAATATATATACACACACACACACACATATATATTTCAATTACATGTGCTCTTCAAAAAGACTCACTCATCGTTTGGTATATTCCATATAAGTTTTATCTTCTTCCTTCGGGGTCTTTATTAATCAGTGTAACAAACTTCATTGAAATACTGTTTTCTTTCCACGATTAATTAAAACTCCAGTACAAATCCTTACTTTGATTAATACTAATAATCGGAGGACATTTATTAAAAGCCCGTCACGCAAGAGGTAAGTAATATAAGAAGATTTCACATGT
The DNA here is from genome assembly GCA_000696205.2 of Oncopeltus fasciatus. Taxonomy (NCBI): domain Eukaryota; kingdom Metazoa; phylum Arthropoda; class Insecta; order Hemiptera; family Lygaeidae; genus Oncopeltus; species Oncopeltus fasciatus. Next base: position 798,725 of record KZ807022.1, read on the forward strand.
TTTATATATGGGTACAAATTAGGGGGAATGAGGAAATTTAATTTACAGGCCCAATATAACAATTAGCATAAAAGATATGTCCAATAAATTTTGTTTTAGACATACCGGGAAGGAAGGGCGAATGAAATGCTCAACTATCTATGTTGAATTCATAAATTTCTTCCTAATAATAGTTTTGTAAACATATTGCAAAACAAAAATGTTAAGAAATCAAATTTTAAACGTATTCTTTCCTTCATTAATGACGAAGACATTACGTATGTAAATTTTTGTTTCTCTCTATACCCCTTCTTTCCTCATCCGATTTCTGCAGAATATAAATTCATTTTAGATTTTGCCATGAGAAGCCTAAATACCGAATTTATTTTTTATATTTTAAATATAAGAGGTCCCGTCTGACACTAGAAACTACAATCTTCTCCCTTATTTTTCCAAATATGAGTTTTTTTAATGTTTAAAAGTAATAAATAAATTTTTAAAATTATTTTTTATACTTACATTTTACATATTCTTTATATGTTTTTTGTAAAGTTAATAATAACTAAGATATTAAGATTTTTAATTTTAGGTTTCATTATTTTTAAAAGTGAAGACAATAGAGAGCGTATAGAGAAGTATACTTGGTCTGATGTATATATTTATAATGAATTTTAATCAGACCATATTTTTAACTTCTTCAATGTAGGTTTGGTGAAGATGTGTTGAAATATTTTAATGTCGCGCATCTTAGTACCAATGTGAATAGCTTTATTTTTCTATGTGAAATCAATTAAAATAAGAAAAAAGCTTATAAAAGGTAGTAATTCCTAAGTATTCTGTATACATAGAGGATATTACTAGCTTTTGATTATTGATGTCTTTCCTCAAATACACCAAATTATTTTAAGAGAAAAGAGCAAGTTAATTGAAGTATTAAGTAAGTGCACAATAAATATGTGTGGCATTTAAGTACAAGTAGACAAGTGGGCGTGACATTTACTTTAGTTATGCATGAAGGATTAGCTACGTCAACAAAAGTCACGTAAAGTTATATAGGCAAATATACATCAACTGAAAAACTGAGGAAAGAAACATAATAATAATCACAAATTATTTTTGAAAAAGTTTAAAGAAAAATACACGTTATCTATCAATGGTTTTACTATTTATAAATTCTTCTTCCGAGCTTGACTGTGTTGAAAAGTTGTTTACAGTCGAGCTTTCGCACATCTTGTGATGTCTTCATCAGGACCGAATGGAGAGTGAGATCCAACCAGATTGATTTTTTGCTTATCCTCCATTCAGTCCTGAAGAAACCATCACAATATGTGCGAATGTTTAGCAAAAATACCCTTAAGAATGTTCTATGAATATTTCTCGAGACCGTGAAAGCCTAGTTAACAATGGCATTATATTCTGATTCAATTTACCGTTATTTTTTCATAACTTTTATTGTAACTTTATAAATATAATTTTTTTTGGTATTTAATCCCATGTAAATTTTAACAATTTTTAGTGCAAGGGAACAGAATGAAAAATCTAACTGTCCCAGCCAGGACTCGAACCTGGATCTCCTGCTACCCGGGCCGGTGCTTGACAATATCAGCACCTCCGAGCAAAAGACCATATATTCGTCGGCCTCGGAGGTTAGACTCTCGACAGTAGTGCGGGGAATTTAATAACTTATCAGACTTGTCTTGGTAGCATAAATGGTAAATGCACCGGCCCGGATAGCAGGAGATCCAGGTTCGTGTCCTGGCTAGGAGAGTTAGATTTTTTATTCTGTTCTCTTGCACTTTTATTGCAAATTATTCAATATTTTAAGTTTATAATTTTTAATTATAGAGTTTATTATATAGAACTTTCATTATAGGACATCTAAGTTTTTTTAAAATTTTTTTTATATTTAAATTTCATCATTTCAGGTGTTTTATGAATTATTTTTTTCGACGAAATTCTTCCAGGTTTACTAATAGACGCATTATTCATAGATTCCAAGAAAACGGGTTTTTTTTTCCGCCCCCTGGATATCCCCTGGACGAAGCAGAGAAACAGTAGAAGCCAGAGGGGAGGAAATGGAAATAGCGGGGGTAGTTTATCGGTTTAGGTGGTGGGCGCTGGCCGATAACGGATATGTAAGCAGACAGGAGAAGTCTGGAGGGATGACCAGATAAAGAATGGAAGGAGCAGTCCGCCTCCTGCATTATGTATCAAGAGCGGTCCTATGAATATGACCTCAGCGCGAAGGTAATAAGTGGGGGGGGGGGGATCTCGAGGCCCATACGGCCAGAGAGGTGTCCACTACCCTAAGCCGCCATTCTGATATTTATGGGGTGGAAAGTGGAGTCCTTTTAGGGGATGAAGAGGATCTTATTTGACTGCGGGATATGGGGGTGAATTTAAACACTACTGATCCTGCTATCTGCCTCTCATAGTAGAGAAATCGAGGGTGTATTTTCCCCCATTGGGCATTCTTATCCCATTCCGGTCCATGGTGATCTTCTTTCATTGCGTGACTCAAATATGTAACATTGTATGTAACATTATCAAAGAATTAACTCTTCAATAAACTTTTCGTCATTAATGTTATGGTCTTGAAACCTGAATTGAACGCAAACCTTTGATTTTTTTTAAATTGTTAAGTATGTCAAATATAAGATTAGTAGGAAAAATGTAATAGAAAATATTTAAAAATTTAAAAAAGTCCTTTATAAAAATGTCCTTCACGCAAAAGCTGTGTAAATTGAATAAATTTCCTATATTACATTAAAGACTGGCATATAGTGATGAGTGAATGACGAATTTCATCTACCGGAGAAACCAATGAAAGGAAAGACTGATAAATATTTTATTTGGTTGTGGTTTTTTTATCTCAAGTAAATTTTAAACAATTAATGAGAGGGAATATAATAAAATTTACGTGGGATAAAAAAATAACAACCAAATAAAATATTTAAAAATTAAAAATTATTAAAGTAAATGACGAGAGTCGACAAATAGTTTGACAATGTCAACTCCTTCGAGTTTAAGACGAAGTTCTTGTCTTTCTCGTGGGTTAGGCTCTCGCTAGTGTAGAGGGAATTTAATGAGATATCTAGCTAGTCCTTGTGGTGTAATGGCTTAACACACCGGCCCGGATAGCAGGAGATCCAGGTTCGATTCCTGGCTGGGACAGATAGATGGAAAGACTGATATCTCTCCAGCTGGCCCAAGGCCGACCGAAGAGGGAGAGAAGCGCTTAGCATCAAACTCACATATTTTAGTCAACTTTTATACCTTTTTAGAAAATTAAAGAAATAAAATGAATTAATATTAGATGATTTTAGTTGGGGTTCAGTCAAGGTTGATCCAAAAAAATACAAATTTAAAAAAGTGTATATTTAAAGAAGATTATCTACCAACCAAGTGTAATTACAATGTAAAGCCGAAACACATTGTAATTACACTAAGCCCTTAGTCAAGGAAATGTGAACTTAGGGACAGGACGTCCTCTCTCGTCTTCATGATAGCCAGCCCTGCAGATGGCTTACAATGTAAGCTGAAACAATTTTAGTTTAAATAAATCAATATTTATGGTCTAAGAAGAAATATATATATTATGAAGCATCTGGTTGGGACGTCACAATTTCTGGTAATTATTCTAGAGCTGGATCCTCTTTGGCAGGGAAGGTAGCAGTGAGGTTCTTACTCAACAGAAATTCCAACTTGTAGATAGCCGCCGATTTGTGTATGGTAATATACAGCGCCACACAGTGTAAGGTGTTGTCATGTGGAAATGGAGAAGTGAACAGTCCCAGATGACTCTGTGAATTGTCACTGTTCCCCAAAGGAATAGGTTGGCTACTGTTAGATATTTTTCCCCACAATTATAATTTCATATCATTATTTAATTCACAATATTATATTTTTAATTGATCAGCATTTTTTTACTTCCCGTGATTTTCTCTAAGAGTAGACCCCTTCCACCCAGAAAAAAACTATTTCAACACTGTTTAGTTTATTTAGAAATTAATGCAAAATTCAATTAATTAAAAATACCCAGTTGACACAATTTTCCACCATAAACCTTAATCCAAAGTTAAGAATATTTTTCACATTCGATGCAAAAAAAAAAAAAATGTTTCATGTGACGAGGACAAGAAAAGAAACTTTATTAGATGATTTTAGTTGGGGTTAGGTCAAGTTAGATTCAAAAGTCACTCATGGAAATATGAATTTAGGGACAGGACGTCCTCTCTCGTCTTCATGTTAGGCAGCCCTGAAGATGGCTTACAATGTAAGCCGAAACGTTGGCAGATAATCTTTTAGAAAAATAAACTTTTTTTTTTTAATTTGTATTTTTTTTCGGATCTACTTTGACTAAACCCCAACTAAAATCATCTAATAATAATATCTACGGTCAAAAAAACTCTCCTTTTGAAATAAATTAATTTTTCATTTGTTATACTTTCAAATGCTTTATATACACACTAATGATTTATTGAGGTTCATTCCATTTGGTCATCCTTTAAACTACTATTCAATTGGCCCAATGTGAGTAAAAATGAATTAATTCAGAGTTTTGCAATAGAAATTCTTAATCCCGAATTTTGTTTTAATATTTTAAATAAAGGGTCCTGTTCAATGAAAAAAAAATCACCTTATGTTGAGCAATCCTCAGTCAGGAACATTTGAACTTTTGGAATTTGGCAAGTGGTCTCCTCTTGTCTTCATGGTAGCCCTGAGGATGGTTTATAATGTAAACCAAAACGTCGGCTGATAATAGAAAATACGCATTTTTTAAATTAACTTTTTTAGATTAACCTTGACCAAACCCCATTAAAAATTCTCTACTAATAAACTCTAAGGTCTAACACTCTCCATTTGAACTTTATTTATCTGTGTTTAAATAATGTAATCCTTTAAAAATATATATAAATTACAACAAAATAAAAAGTCCTAAAATGGAATAAGCATAAGAATTGCCCTGAGAATTATAGGTAAATAGCCTAAATAACTCTATACAGAATTATAAACTAAAAAAATTCTCCATTAATATGTAAATTGCTAGAAGAAGTTATAAGTAATCAAACTAGGCGATATTTTGATACAAATGAATGGCTTGAGGTATTATAGACAAAGAAAGACCTTTTTTGAAGATCATTGAATTTGTTTTAATGATTCTTGCAGCGATGGTAAAATAAAAATAATTATAACAATATTTCCCGACTATTTGGACGAATTAAACACATCATTATATTACATTAAGTGAAAGCACCTGCATTTTCGTTAACTATGCCTGAATGACAGAAAGCAAGCGGTAATTATAAAACACGTAGAACTTGGTTAACCGTATTGTTAAAGGCTCGGGGGGAGCACGCAACGCGAGGACCAGCCCCGTACGGGGATTCTTATGGCACCATGTCACAAAAAGAGGAAGTCACATTTTCTCAGAAAAAGCTTCTCGATTCATCTAGGTCTGCCTGGAACATTCTAAACGGTTATACAAGCGGCTTCCCAGCAGCCCAGGTTGTCAGATTCCATTTCAGTTTCCGCGTTTGAATAAAACTAAATCACCAAACTTAATTTAAAATTAATGTAAAAGGAATGCCGAATAAACTTTGCTTTAAACTGTTTGGGAACCGCTATCCTAAATGTCTTCCTAAAAGAAATGTGTTCCTAACTTACATTTTTAGTAAATTTTATGTTAACGTAGTAGTTAGAAAATTACATTTTCATTCTATTATGATTATATATGATCTGCTATATATGATTTTGTGTCTAAAATAACAACGTTATTAAGATTATAAATTTTGATCTTCATTTAAACCCCCCCTCTCGCTAATCCGATTTTAACCAAAAAATAAAAATTATAATGAAAAGCCTTAATACTGAATTTGGTTTCTGTAGTGCTATAACAAGAGGGCCTAACATTCAAAATGGCAGCCTTAAATATGTTTCTTAACATATTTATTATTAATTTTTATTTTACTGAATGTAAATGCTTTAATATTACTTTTTAAACTATTTTGTGGTACACATTTTTTCGTAACTAATATTAATGTTGATACTACGATTTTAATGGTTATAAGATATATATGTACGAATTATAACGAACCCTTTTAGCATCTCCAATGTTCGATTCGTAAAGATGCATTAACATTTTTCCAAAATTCCATGACGGTACCGATGTGAATAGCTTGATTTTCCTAGGAAAATCTACTAAAAGTCAATTCTCATTTTTGACACAGATATGAAGTATATCAGGGATCAATATTTGTATCTTTGCTTTTAGAAATTTAAATTATTGACATGATTATGTAGTAGAACTAGATAAGGTAACTTTTGATGTAATCAACACATTATTAGTTTGTAAAATAAAGAAAAAACCGTCATCAAAGTGTCTATGACGAGAAAAAAAAAATCGACAAAAGGCTTAGAAGTCAAAATTAAAAAGTAAAAAAAAAAAACCTTTCGGAAAGTAATTTTGTTTCATAGAAAAATAAGAAACAATAGCCCTCAGTCATGGAAATGTGAACTTAGGGACAGGACGTCCTCTCTCATCTTCATGATAGCCCTGAAGATGGCTTACAATGTAAGCCGAAACGTTGGCAGATAATCCTTCATTAAAAAAATACTTTTTTTTATTTGTGTTTTTT
>KZ807023.1:7495-25571 GCA_000696205.2 Oncopeltus fasciatus
CTTCATCAGGGCTGAATATGAATAAGGAACATACAAAAATAATGATAATCTAACATAAAAAAATAAATAAAAATATAAAACTGTGTGTAATCGACTAGAAAATGGATACTGACCATGATGTAAATAAAAAAAATTATTAATAAAATTTCATTTTTTCCCCTCCTCCTGTCCTCGAGCCATATGTCCTGTACCTCAAGCCATTTAAACCTTCTCATACGTTCCCCACTTCTACGTCCGTTTCCCGTTCCTTTACACAACGGTCAAATACAAATTTGTAAAAACAGATCAGTTATGATGTAGACACTGTTGATCACGAGTCTCTCCCTCTTCCCATCACCCTACCTGGTATGTACTCTTATTCATTTTATTAATAATGTTTTATTTATGTTCAGTGTCAATTTTATATAATCGATTACACACAGTTTTATATTTTCATTCATTTTTATTTGTTTAATTATCGTATATAGAAATGTTTCTATATTATTTTGTATGTTTCTCCTTCATATTCAGGCCTGAAAATCAGGCAGAAACGTTGGCTAAAATAATAACTATTTTGGTTACAAATTAGTTTTTAATTGCTCAACTACCATGCCCGAATCACCGACAAACCTCTCTTCAATAAACTTTATTTATATTTTGAATTAAAAATTATATTTAAAAATAGTTTTTCTGTTTAAAAGTAGAAAAATATACAAGTTATATGAATTTTTTAATTGAAATTCTTCTACAACTGTGGACAGATGTTTGTGCGTGACCGACCGCCCACTTGAATTAGAGGCGGACATGTGATCCGGTGAATGACGTCACACAAAGATATCTTAGCCTGAATTCATTTAAAGTGGGACAGACGGCAATGAAACGGAGCACATTCCCTTGCCGCAGACTGACATCGCATCCCACTTGACATGACTCCTAGTTACACTCATGAATATTCGAGTTGTCTCCCGATCCCCACTTGTCAATTAACCTCTTCTGCCCAGACTTAGGCTAATGTTCTTCCACGATAAGAACGATACAGGATTTTCTCTCTATGTGAACAGGTTTCAGCAGAGCTTCACTGACCATACCTTAAGGAAGCTAAACACAAAAGTCCGTTCAAAATTAACAACTACATGTATTTGTTTGTAATTGTGTGTAGGAGCACTAACGTCCACAATTTTTAAAATATCCATAAAAACCAAATTCAGTAATTTAGCTTGGCATTGCAAATCTTTGAATGAGTTTTGCTGGAGAAATTTGTCAGGGTTTCGGCGAGGATCAAAAAAATTAAATTCTCCAAATTTGTTGCGTAATTATTTTATTATTGCGATCATTTCGCCTTAACTAAGAAGTCATCATGAGGGCGATAGTGATGTCTGGGGAGATCTCCGAGGGAGGTTTATGGTCACATCTCAGAGTGCAGAACTAGTTTGTCATATATAAATATTAATTTAGTTGTAGTTTATTATCCCACGTAAATTTTAAACAATTAATGAGAGGGAATAGAATAAAAAAATCTATCTGTCCCAGCCAGGACTCGAACCTGCCCGGAAAGCAGGAGATCCGGGCTCGAGTCCTGGCTGGGACAGATAGATTTTTTTTATTCTATTCCCTCTCATTAATTGTTTCTAGTTTGTCAGAGTTTAGCTCTGAACTCGAGATGTGACCACAAACCTCCCTTGGAGATCTCTCCAGACATCACTATCACCATGATGATGACTTACAAGTTAAGTCGAAACGTTGGCAATAATGAAATTCAATAATTACCCAATAAGACCTAGTATTTTATTTTTCTCATCCTTGCCGAAACCCTGACTAGTTTCTCCAACAAAATACTTGACGGTCAACCAACCTCCAACCAAGTTGAATGAGTTCGTTAAAGGCTGGAATCAATAGAGAGTGGATCCGAAATTAAAATTTATATTTATGTGTATACAGAAAAAAGTATAGAATTAAATAGGTGTTAAGTTTAATTTTATAAAAATTTTATTTCATATTATTCTTCAAGAATATTCAAATTTAGTAACTGGATCTGTCACAAAGTTGGCGATTGGCTCACCATTTGACCATTTAGTCGAACATGGCAGTCATTTACTTGCTTAAATATTAATAATGCGTCTTTATTGTTTAAGAGATTTGTAGTCGGAATCTCTTTGGGCAAAGTTTTTTGCATGGCTTAAGGATTTCCTAAAATTTTGAAATAGATACATTGATGAGTACGGTATTTTTGTATTTTCAGTATTTTTTAAAATACTTCTTCGTGGAGGAAGATCTAGCGTGAAAAGTTGCTCTGAGATTGAAGTATCACCTATGGCCCTCGGCACTAACCTGCCATTCGGAACCTATATTTTTTTATCCTGAATCCTTAGTCTCTAACCCTAGTTTTGCTTGCTATTTTCAGAGGGTATTGTGGCGTGCAGAGCCAGGGCTTGTGTAGGAGTTTAAAGGCGGCGAGGTAGGGAAGACAGGAAATTACGGGTTGTGTGCAGACAGAAGGAGGACCCGACCTGCAGTTTTTAGTGCAGGATCTGAAGGGCAGGTGTGTGGGACCAGGTGCAGGAGGAGCCTTCACCTGCAATGCCTCAGGTATCCTTCGTCCTTCGTCCCGACATCTCTTCCACGACCCCGAGCTAGAGGACGCCGTCTTCCATTGGACTGACCCCAAGCAACTATAATTTGAGGAAGAAATACCTGAAATGTTACTTACAACATTAGAAGTTCACTAGTGAAAGATAAAGCATCACTAAACAAGGATCTGAAGATATTACCCCAATCGAATTTCCAAGATGACATTCAGTGGTGCACTGTCAAATTCATCCCCTGAATAGGTGTCGAGACTAGCGCTCTAGATGACAGTGCCACCTACCTGTCAATGGCTGAATTATCAGAATAACTAGATAGTGCCAGTCATTCATTTTCTCCGCTTGAATTTCATTTATAATTCATACAATAAACATTCAAAAATAATAAAAAGATACTAAATATAACTATTAAAATTAAAGAGTAATTAAACGATTGGAGAAAGTATTGGAATCGAATTATTTATTACAAGCTAATTACAACTATAATTTGAAGTTCATGTGTTGGTGTGTACATTTTAAATTCACTTGAAATAATTAGAGAAATTTTTGAAAATTACTAAAATTTTATTTTAACAAAGAAAAATGTTATTAACCAATATTGCACAATGTTCTTCGACATGTGGCTGCTGAAAGCAATATAACGAAGGTTTACAGATTTTATACATTTAATAAAGACTTCTGATTAATAAAAGGAAATAATACTTTACAATTTATAAATAAATGAATTTTACGAAACATAAATGAATGAATTATTCATATCTTTGTAATTTGAAAAGTAATTTGAAAGTTCTCACCAAATTGTTTAAATTATTATCTTATATATAATAAATTTTTATCAAACTTAACAATTTTCTGTGCAAGGGAACAGAATAAAAAATCTAACTGTCCCAGCCAGGACACGAATCTGGATCTCCTGCTATCCGGGCCTGTGCATTTATCAATTAGGCTACAGGACAAATCTGATAAGTTATTAAATTCCCCGCACTTGTTATTAAATTCACCGGGACTTTTGTGGAAAATGCACCGGCCCGGACAACAGGAGATCCAGGTTGGAGTCCTGGCTGGGACAGTTAGACTTTTTATTCTGTTCCCTTACACTAAAAATTGTTAAAATTTACGTGGGATTAAATACCACAAAAAATAATATTTATCAAATTTAATCGTTATCTTTATAATATTGAAGTAAAGGCAAGCAATTTTCTTCTACAGTTTTTTTAACAAAAGACGAAATAATATATGTATGATAGTATATTAATTAGTTTAATTAGACTTATTAATTAGATAAATACATTTCATATAAATTATAATTCGTTCCTTTAAAAGAACTTTAATANTATGTAGCTGTTAAAAGTAAAACAAGGCTAACTTCGTCATTAAGCAAAATCAGACCATTAAGAGTGGAGTTTAATCAGCAATAGCGAGAGCGATTTTTATACTCCATAAAATATTAACATTTTTATTTTAATATTTAGCTTAGAGCAATCTAACTAATCCCAGATTTGTTCATTAAATTTCTGTCATACAGGAGCTGCATAATTTAATCAGATTTTTCATGTTTAAACATAAAAGCCTAAATAAGAAAATTTAACTTATAAGATGGAGAGAACAATGGGGGTTAAATGTATGACCACTGAAGTTCACTCAGGACTGGTCAGGAAGGAAGAGTGAGGGAAGACCTCATCCATTGTTCTTACTTTAATAAATTTCTTCTTTAATAAGCATTTTTCATACAAATTTTATTGAGCATAAAAATTATGTTTTGCATCAAGTATGCTCAATACACTTTTTCATAACTCAAATAATAACAAGGATATTACAATTATAAATTTTGTTTTTCTTCTAAATTCCCCCTTTTTCTTATCAAAATTCAATGAAAAATAAATTATTTAAGGATTTCCAGTGAAAAGTCTAATAGTCGATTTGATTTCTGTATTTCAAAAATAAGATTTTTGTCTATCATCGAAATTGACCTTAAATATATTCATTAATGTGTTTATTGAATACTATTATAGAATTAATATGTTGTGAAATTACATTTTAAACCTATTCTGTTCAATAAATTTATTTCATTACCCTAAAAATAATTAAGATTTTAAATTTTTGGTCTTTCTATAGACCCCCCTTCCCCTCAATTAACCCCCTTGATGTTTCAGCTAATAACAAACTCATCCTATTATTTGCAAAATCAAACTTAAATACCAAATTTACCAAGTATGGTTTCATTATGTTAAAAAATTGTGGATGGTAGAGCTCATACAATTTATATATATATATATTGAGTAAAACCTCAATAGCTATATTCCTTCAGGATTCGCTAAAATCCTATAGAAATATCCCCCAACTATTGATTTCCTACTTGTCCCTCTTTTTCCTGGCCCAATTTCCAGACATAGACAACCTAGCCGAACCCGCTAGCCCAATTCTTATCTGCGAATTCCAATCCCTATTACTTCCTTGATGAGTCAGACGAAAATAACGAACAATATTCTATCTGTCTTAAACATCTTCCTTGAACCGTTAGAATATAACATGCTGTGATCATTTTCTTTATTTTCAAATTTGCTGTATCTGTAAATCTCTTCCTCTCACCCCCTTCTCACTCTCTCTCTCTCAATTTTAATGTTTAGCGTACTTATCCAAAAGTCCGCGTAAATACTCCCAAATATCTGATTTGGCCATCTATTTTTGAAATTGTTTCAGCAAAATAGCAGATTCAAATGTTTGTATATTTCACAAAAGGTGTTTTTGGTTTGTCCCCTACCCGTGGAGTGGAATTCACGATGTATATCTTAGCTACCGTTCTCAATAGATTCATTTTCTCAGGACTAATAGGTAAAAATATGAGCCGTCTTCATTAAAACTATTCTTATGTTATTCCCATTTCGGCCCTTAAAAGGACCAACACAGGATATGCGAAAGCTCGGCAATAAACTGTTTTTCAACACGGTCAAGTCCAGAAGAAGAGTCAATGAATATTTATTTTGTTCATTGGTGGACTTATATCCACCAATGAACAAAATATTGTTATAAATATTGAAATAATTTCGCCTTAAAATTAATAAATAAATAAAAATATCTATCATTACAGCTTTCTAGTCATGATTAAATTCTTTGATATTCAATCAATCCAATGTATTGACCTGATAATTGAAATATTTGTTTTCTTCATTAAATTTATGGACATTTAGTATGACATTTCTACAGCTTTTGTAACATTTAGTATACTAATTTTATTCTATATTTATGATAAATATACTAAATATTGCGGACAAAAATACAAATACATAATTACACTGAAATATAGAAACATGTTATGCATATGGTTTTTGGTTTCTTGTCTAAAGGATCGATTCAAAGAATTACAATAATAATTTCACAGAGATGAATATCAATCACTTCATAGTATTGAAGTATTTCCTTTAAATACACTGGTGACAATGTATGCGATATTTATCACCATGCATAAAACAACTGAAGAAATAAATATAGATCACAATTGTATAGAACTGCTCCACTTTGAACATGCGGAGATATGACAAACTGCGAACATATACAATTTTTAAACGTCACGTTCTTATAATGCCCTGTTATCTCTTATCTCTCCTGATAAGGATTCTGCTAGGGGAACGTCCCCAAATGGCGGATTGAAGAAACACTCTTATCACTGCGATCAAGAACGTCAATTTCCATTCTTCCTGTGACAAATACATAATACATTAATAACCTCTGACTAAATGGTAAGGTATTTATTGGCCTATATAAATGGCCATATTTTAAGGAGAAACGATAACGAAGGAGTTTACTCAACAAAATTTCAGGATATGGCCTAAGATACAAAGCCAAACTGAACATATGACGGCTATTGTTATAACTTCGATAAAGAAGCTTGTCGAATTATACCTTTTCTACGTTTCCGCTCGCAAATTTTTTTTTTCTTTTTAGGGGGAGCGAGAGGGTCCGGAGCGAGGGTGGCCCTCATCCGCTAAGCGAAAATATAACCAAACTTATTGGGCCAATATTAATTATGGGTGCAAGAATGGAACAGCAGAGTAACTGTTACGTGCAGTCACTGTGCTCCTCCGTTGTTACTAGCAGCAGAGTAACTGTTATGTAGCAGTCACAGTCTTACATGAAAAACAAGAACCAAATATATAATTCTTCCTATATTTTACGAATTTCGCAATTCTTAATATTTTAAAAGAACAAATTTATAAAGAGGTAAATTTGTTGATCGTCAAGTTTTATGAGGAGAGGATTGTCAGGAATTTTGTCTTGGTAGTTGAGGAATTAAAAACTAATTATATATAATAATAAAAAAGCCAACGTTTCGGCCTAAATTTTAAACCTCCACGAGGGCTGAATATGAAGAAAAAAAAATAAATAAAAAAGGTACATGTGTATTGTCATAAGCAACACTTGAATAAATATACTGAAATGATAAAACTCCGTGTAATCAACTATAGTTTTTAATTCTTCAGCTCCCAAGACTTCCTGACAATGCTCTCCACACAATTTATTTTACTTTTTAGCATTACGGTTATTGACCAGACAACACAAGAATGTCTAAAAGAAAAATTTTTAGTAGATTTTTTTAAAACTAAAATCAAATTAAGAATTTACTCTCCTTTTATGATTTTTTTTAAAATGTTATTCTCTGATACTGACCTAACAGCAGCGTACTTAACATGTTAGCTTATACTGAAAGAAGACGATCAATCTCAAGAAAAACTATTTCAAGAAGCAATTAGATTATAAAGAAAATTATTGATGAAACCAAGTTTTCAAGTAACAAAAAATGGATTGTAAATTGGATCAGTAATTTTTTATAAAAAGGATTTTTTTTTTTTTTTTTAATGTGTAGGCAAGAATCCTGGAAGTTACTAATATTTTATAAGGAACGTAATTGCAGAGATAAATAAATAACAAACTCAAATTAAGTTGGAACAAGACTTTAATCCCCTATGAAAAACAAAAACAAGTCTAATTATTTATCTTATTATATCTACAAGTAGACATTCTTTTTTAAACCCTTATGTCACCAGGTGAGCATTCATTGCCTGATAAATATTGCCCAGACAACACTTACATTAACAGAAACTATATAGTATATAAAATATTCTACAACTGAGAAAGTTGGCAGCCCGCTCAATAAACTGCCCGGGATTGGGTATATAGTTCTTGTTAAAGTGTTTTAGCACAACTCTGAGGTGCCTTCAGATACTGGGCATGCTCTAGACCCAAACTATATAGTATATAAAATATTCTACAACTGAGAAAGTTGGCAGCCCGCTCAATAAACTGCCCGGGATTGGGTATATAGTTCTTGTTAAAGTGTTTTAGCACAACTCTGAGGTGCCTTCAGATACTGGGCATGCTCTAGACCCAAACGAATCCCTCCAGCATGATATTTTTACTTTTTGGATCGCCATAGACACTCTGAAGAGTGAAATTTTTATTAGCACTCCTTCTAAATTAGTTAAGAAATTTTTGTGGTTTGGTCAAGGTTATATTCCTTCGTAATAAATACATCTATAAGCAATATATTGAAAAAGATAATATATCAGTATTTTTAATAATGGCATTCTTCCATGATGTCATCTTTTTTGGATGTCGGTTATTATTCGGTTTTGTTTCTTTGTTCATTGATGACAGTAAGTTCATTCATGACAATAAGGCCCTGTCATTTCATTGATAGTAGTTTAGGAAAATCGTGATGTCTGGAGGAAGTGGGCCGCGCCTCGGAGCACGGAATGCCGACACGAGCAGGTGGAGTTCCGAAGAACAGCTGGAGTTGAGATTGAGCCGCGGGTGCACTGCAGCTGGTAGTACATCTGTCCAGGTCAGCGTTCCTCCACTCCGTCGAGGGGCTGTCCTCGTGCAAGAACTCTGACGTCATTGCAGTACACCTGCATCGGCCAGAGAGGACGTGACGCGCAGTTTGGACAGCGTTTTCCGCAGCTGCAGTCGCATATTGGATTGGAAAGAAAAAAAAAAATATGTAGGCCATGGCGGTTGTCGAACCTGCGTCTTGTGATCACTAGCCAGACTTCCTGACCTCTCACAATTATATTACAAGTATACATACAATTATTATTAGTGTTTAAAGATTTTATTT
Organism: Oncopeltus fasciatus; assembly: GCA_000696205.2. Taxonomy (NCBI): domain Eukaryota; kingdom Metazoa; phylum Arthropoda; class Insecta; order Hemiptera; family Lygaeidae; genus Oncopeltus; species Oncopeltus fasciatus. The sequence continues at coordinate 16,172 of KZ807023.1, forward strand.
CATATTGTCTGATCTGAAATAAATTATATTATCTATACTTAGATGATTTTAGTAGGGGTTCGGTTAGGTAAATCCAAAAAAAAAAAAAAAAATACAATTAAAAAAAAGTGTATTTTTTGAAAAGGTTATCTGCCAACGTTTCGGCTTACATCGTAAGCCATCTTTAGGGCTATCATGAAGAGGAGAGTTGACGTCCTGTCCCTATGTTCACATTCACATGTGAATTTTTTTTTAAATTTTTTTTTTTTTTTTTTTTTTGGATCTACCTTGACCGAACCCCAAAAAATCATCTAAGAATAATATTTGAATACATTATCTATAGTACACACAAAATCTAAATATATTTTACTTACATCATATAGATAACATTAAATTTAATTAATAAATTTAATATTTCTTACCGTGGTTTACAGGTTCCAAATAGCATTACATGACCTTCAAATTCGAGAGGGGCTATCAACAAGTAACCACACTATTTTAACAGGATAATAGCATTTCTCGGTGAAATACAGCCCTGGGCAGGGTTTCAAAGTCGCCGGGATAAGCTTAATAAGCTCTTTGGGTAGGGCTGTGCACCAATACAAATCCCTTTTTAATTTTTTTTAAATTAAAGAGAGGAGTGCTTCCTCACTGACGAAGGGCGAGAAATCCCCCCCAAAAATATACTCATTTTAATTTTTTCTTTTTGTGTGTTCACTACACTCTTTCCCCCTCCTGTTCTTATTTATTGTATATAGGTATATACTATATAAAGGTATTTATCGATATAGGTATAGGATTTTAGGCACTCTGATATGTGTTCTCTAGCCGTCTCAAATAATTGAAATTCTCACAATCACTCTAGTTCTGGCTGTTAATTATTGAAATGTGTGAAATAATTTTTTTTTTTAAATTGATACTTATACAGTAGTTGGAGAATTCTTTCCTTGTAGGACGCCAGAATGTGCACCCGCAGAGTAGGCAGGTGGTCGCTAGCTATTCCCATTCATCCTAACCCCATTCATGCAGAGGGCCTGGTCCATTCTCTGGTGAGAGTATCTACACAATAGACAATTAATTGATGACGTAGAGGAGGACCCGAGTGAAAAAAACTTTTGGTAAAAACAAACCAAAAGCTTTGGGAAGCCGGATTTGTCAAAGGATCTCTTCTTAGTTAGGACGTTTAAGTCGGGCGTTGAGGGTTCGAGTCCCGTCCTGGACTGGCTTTCATCAAGAAACAAAATCCTATCTAAATCCATGGAAAATTAGAATAGGGCAGTAAGATAACCACCCCTTGGTTGGAAGAAGGGAAAAGCTGCAAAATTGTCTGTCTCAATGAAAACAAGGATAATACCTCCTTGTTTTGATTAATTTAGTGATTTTGGAAGGAAATTAGTTCTCCTTTTTGAACTTAAAAAAAAGTTTCAATATTTTGTAATAAACTACTCACTTGAAGCAATAATTGATATATATGAGTGTGTGTGCGTGCTCTTCCGCGTGTATCTTTTTGTAAATTGAGAGCGGAGATATTGAGTTGGGTAGATATTTTGGGTTTGGTTAAAGTAATTGATAAAAAACATAATTTTCTTCAAAATTTAGATTTTATTCGAACAATTAGAATCAAGGATAATAATAAAAATGGGAATTAAAAATGAAAAAAAAAATATTACCAGAAAATATATACTCGTAATTAAGCATATAAAAATGTAATAGATTTTGGAAAGACAATTATATAATCCAAATGGAGAGTTTTTTTTTACCGTAGATATTATTATTAGATGATTTTCGTTGGGGTTCGGTCAAGGTAGATCCAAATCTCAGTCATGGAAATGTGAACTTAGGGACAGGATAAAAAAATCTATCTGTCCTCGCATTAGCATACCAGGCCCGGATAGCAGGAGATCCAGGTTCGATTCCTGGCGAGGATATATAGATTTTTTATTCTGTTCCCTCTCATGAATTGTTTATAATTTACGTGAGATAAAAAAACCACAACCAAAATAAAATATTTTATGGACAGGACGTCCTCTCTCGTCTTCGTGATAGCCCTGAAGATGGCTTACAATGTAAGCCGAAACGTCGGCAGATAATTTTTTTTAAAGAATACACTATTTGAATTTTTTGCATCTACCTTGACCGAACCCCAACTAAAATCATCTAATAACAATTATATAATGTTTACCACACCTACTTGTATGAAGGGGAGAGAAGTTTTATCAAATTGAAGAAATCAGTTTATGCTGAGATATGTGAATGGAAAAGTAGAGGTGTAACGGTGAGGGGGTGGGGGTAACAGTGAGGTTCAAACAGTGAGTAGAGAACAATAAAGGAAATATAGATTGAACGATTAAGAATGAATGACAGTTCTCAGTCAAACTTTAAATTAAAAAAGTCCAAAAATTCCTAATAATCTCATTAAATCAGATTTTATTTAAATTCAAAATAAATATAAATATATACTCAATTTAAATTCAAATAAAATGATAAAATCTTGCTGAAATGTTTATAGTAATATTTCAGTAGATTATGCCAAGGATCACGTTTTAATTTAATTGACTGTCAGAATTCATAATCATAATATATTTGTTGTTATAAGAGTTATGGAAAAACATAGTAGGTGCAAAATCTAAATTTCGAAAATGTATTTTATGTAAGTTTCATATAAAAAAGGCGATTTAAATTAAATAAAGTTTAATTTGAAATCTTACAGAAGAAAAATTTAAAAATATTCATCATGTAAGAACTGAATGTATAGTATGCATTCTAAACAAATGTCAAAGAAAAGTAAGTTCAACATTTTATGTTTCATTCTTTTTAATGATAAATTATGTTAGTGAATATTTATTTTTATAGAAAGTACATAGTTAGTCTTCACAAATTATTATACAGGTTTATTATATTACACTGGGTTTAGTATCCAGGTTTCAAAAGCTTCTCTTGAGTGTGACCTCATTGGCGGAAACAACCTGAATATTGAAAATAATTTTTTTTTTAAACCAGGCACATTTGCAAGGGTGCATCTTTGAGCGAAGAAAGACATCTTGGCAAAAACAAAGAACGCGACGAAGAAATAAATCGACCTCAGGGGGGGGGGGGGATTATTATCAGTCGCAAGTGTGAATGGCAAAGGTCGACCTGATAAACGGATTGATGACTGCAGTGTTTCTTCTGCACGTGCCTACATATCTCTCTACTCAAGATGCAAAATTTCTAAAACAAAAAAAAAAAGTATATGTTTATATTATAAACACTTTATATATTGTAAGATATTCATCGACTTAAATAGATATATTTCAAAGACTGCACAATAAAGGGGGTGGGAGATCAAAATGTACAATCGTTTATCACCTTTGTTACTTAAAGTTTATATATATATANTATATATATATATACAACATGAACAAGTGAGATTGAGACCTTCGTCGGTGAGAAGTGAAGAGATACTATCATACTTTTGTAATCCGTCTTCATTGGTTTCTGCAAACCATCTTCTGGTTTCGTTTGCAGAAACCAATGAAGACGGATTACAAAAGGTATGATAGTTCTATATTCTTAGTAGTAGTTACAATAACCCTTTAGAAGAGATACTTGCTTAAAATCTTATGGAAGAAAAGCTAGTATCTTTTCTTCTCACCGACGAAGGGTGAGAGATCCCCGAAAATTTTGCTTGTTATATTTTCTTTTTGTGTGTGCGCTGCACTCTCTATCCCACCTGTTCTTGATTGCTACATATCACAGCCGCGAGAGTTTCATTTTCTATATATATACATATATAAATAAACCGACAAATACAGAATTTATCGGCTAAAGCTTGCTCATTCATATTCGAACCTGCAGTACCATTAACTTTAGTGCACATTCCTTTTACACTCATTGTTATCTCTAGCTTGCAAACTAAATTTTCTCATAAACTATTATTTATATACATATTTAATGAAACATAAGACTCTGCTTAGATAACATAGCTTTTTTTAAATTAAAAAATAAAATTCGCATCAAGCTTCACCCTATAAACTAGATCACCACGATTATCAGGCATATTTTTAAGATAAACCCTGCTCACAAAATCTTCTCAGTCGAGGAGACAATTTTTAGTAAACCCTTCCTGGATAGATGAATCTATGAAGTTTACCTCTAAAGAGAACTTCTCGGATACATTGATACATAATCCTCTCGCAATCATCTCCCAGGATGAGTCAAATCATCAGATAACGTTTCCTTTTCCTCATTCATCAGTGGTCGATACCGCTCTCAGCACCCTCAATCTTCTCTATCCACTGAATTTGTCCAAAATATTAATAATCGATTGAATCTCCTCTCACAATATTTTGTGTTGGCAGATTTTTACTATAGTTTCTTCTCCACACAAAAGTTAGACTAATTGTGGGGGAAAAAATACAGATGATTGGGTTCCAAAAATATAGTTGGGGTTCGGTCAAGGTAGATCCAAAAAAAAAATTCAAATTTAAAAAATGCAATTTTTTTTTAAAGGATTATCTGCCAACGTTTCGACTTACATTGTAAGCCATCTTCAGAGCTATCATGAAGACGAGGGAGGAAGTCCCTAAGTTCACATTTCCATGACTGAGTGTCCCTAAGTTCACATTTCCACAGTCATGGAAATGTGAACTTAGGGACAGGACGTCCTCCATCGTCTTCATGATACATTTTTAAATTTGTATTTTTTTTTTTTTTTTTTATCTACCTTGACCGAATCCCAACGATGCTAATTATCTCTTCAGTCGAAAACTCTTCATTACTCTCAGTTTTCATGTTCTCTTGCAAAGGGCAAGGAATCCCACAATACTGATTCCTCTTTAAGGGCCTTTGTGATTCAGCAAACTATTAGTAATTCTAGAGGCTTAACAGGATGGGTAGGGCGTCAAATGAGATTGTGCTTTCAGTGGAACCGAACGATATCAGTTTACTCTTTCAAAAAGTAGATAAGTTTTCTCTTGGAAGGAATGATCAAAGGTGTTTTGTGTGGATTCGCCTGATCTAATCACCTACACTAATTGCTCAGTTGGTATTAATCATGATCTGTTCAGCAGAATTCCCATAGCATTCAATATGCTGTATTGGAGGGGAAAAAATATATGTAAAATATATTTTTATATTAATATCCTGTAATATTTTTCAAAGAAACGCTTTTTAAGGAAGATATTTATATGTACACAAAATTCGGTGTTTAGGTTGCACTTAAAATTCCCCTGCATCTTAAACATGACTTTCAGGTTTAGGGAACACCGATATGTCGGAACGCTCCCCACAGAATGGTAGGTTTCGTTCGGCGGCAATCCTCCAACATAAAAGAAAGTAAGGCTCGCTTATTCTGCATATGTATGTTCAAGATGAGAGTATTCTGAGAGTATGCCTCAAACATTTGGACACCCTACACAAGAACATAGATATAATCCAATCCAGATTTGTGAAGAAGCTCTCATCAACTACTACTCAGGAAAAACCAGAAAAAAACCTAAATCTAGAGATAAGAAGAAACAGAGCTGACCTACAATGTCTGCAAGCAATTATTGTAGGGATTATAGCTTCTCCAGAACTGCTCCACCAAATTCCCCATTCAGTGTTCCTAAATCTATTTATTAAAATGTAAACAAATAATAAAATATTAAATGGTATAAATTAACAAATGAATTGGTAACTAAAAGTGTAATATAAATATTAATTTTGTTGTGGTATATTATCCCACGTAAATAATGCAAGGGAATAGAATAAGAAATCTAAACTCTCCCAGCCAGGACTCGATCCTGGATCTCCTGCTTTCCGTGCCGGTATGCTATCCATTGCACCAACGGGACGAGCTTGATAACTTATTACATTCCCAACACATTAGCAAATCTATCTGCCCCAGCCAGGATTTGAACCTGGATCTCCTGGCTTCCGGGCTCGAATGCTAACCATTACACAACCGTCCCGTTCGTGCTCGGAAAGCAGGAGATCCAGGTTCAAATCCTGGCTGGGGCAGATAGATTTTTTTATTCTATTCCCTCACATTAATCTAAAAATGAATAATATGAAAATATAAATATAAATGTCTTTATAGATAGTCAGATAGATAGATAAATATTTTTATTTAAATTACTAATAAGTAAAAAGACTTATAATGGCAAGATAATAAAATAATAATGCTTGGCTTTTATAAGCCGTCAGCCCCAGATAATTGTCTTTAAAAAGAAGATATCAAAACTAGGACGAAGTAAATGTATAACATTACAAAAACAATATCACAAGTTTAGTTACCACTTTTTGAATTTACACCATATCTACTACTGGTCGTCCTTGTACCATCCTGTGTCCTGGGGACGGGAGAGGGGGTGCCGAGAGTAAACACCGCACTTGTCACCGCCCACGCTCTTCCAGTCTGTGGGGGGGGGGGGGGAGACTGGTTCTCGGGGGAAAAGGACAATTTCCCGTTCCCGTTCCCGGTGGGAGTCAGCTGATCTGGAGCCTACGCTCTCCCCACGAAGATCAGACCACCCACTCAATCAATGAAATCTAAATATGGCTCTTCTGCTTGTTCTTGCTCCATTCTTCTTACTCCAATGAGCTCTCCGGCTTAAAATATATATTATAATTATATATANTTAAATTTGTAAAAATAACTGTTGATTGTACCATGTCCTGTAATAGTTTGAGTCAGGTAGAAGTCTGACACACACACACACACGCACGATGTATCTATATATATATAAAAGATATATTTCGCCATTGATTCACATTTATAATCACCTTAACGAAACATCAGAAGTCAACATAGTTCGCATGACGGGTTTTTTTTTCAACTCTGACGTTTTCAGTTGGTCATCTGCAGAAATTACACTGCCATAAGAAATAATACAAACGCCACTAAACGTACTCTTTATAATCATTCATTATAGTCAATCGATAACATAATATTATAGCAATTAGCAATATAATAGAAAATTACTCAATAAGTATAACCAATCAATCTTTAAGAATAATAGAAATGTATAAATTACTACTATTTTTATATAAATTCCAAAGAGGAATTTTATGTGGATGAGGTCATACTTGTGGTGGGTGAGTGGAGGAGCTGGCCGACTTCCAGAAGGTACACAGATCTACGCCCGGAGCTAATGTTATGTTTCGTCGACTCGAAATTAGAATTCGCGAAGTTGGTATTCAAGATTGTTTACATTGTTAAGAAAATAAAGTATATCGGATAATGGAATAATTTGAACCACCTTCGAGAAATGTGCTATTAAAACTAATTCGTCATTAAAGAATGAATGAAGAAAATCTTAGAACTGGATCCTCGTTCGAAAATTCGTCAGCAAAATTCGTTTCCTGCTTAAGTCTACGAAATGTTCAATTTTGTAAAATGAATTTTCTGGCTAAATTTTTTCACACCAACTTTCAAAACTTTTCAGTCCGATTTCCTTCTGAGAACAGATGTTAAACAATCTTAAATATGCAGGAATAAATGTTCATTTAAATCCATGTACTAGATATATTACAGACAAAATGTATGTAGTATTAAAACAGTTTTATGATAAGTCTTGTGTAATAATTTTCCTAATCCAAACGAAAATTGTGATGTAAATAATCTAAAGGGTTATTTCCACCACCAATGAATATAGAACTATCATACTTTCTGTAATCCGTCTTCGTTGGTTTCTGCAAACCATCTTCTGTTGGCGAGCGCTTTGTCCATCCTCGTGGCTGAATACATGTGTTCACTGTCTCTGTCTGTATTCAACTCAGATGCGTCATGTATATTAGGAGTTGAATACAGACAGTGACAGTGAACGCATGTATTCGGCCAGAAGATGGACAATGTCCGAAAGCGCTCGCCAACAGAAGATGATGAAGATGGTTTGCAGAAACTAAAGACGGATAATGGAAGGTATGATAGAAAATTGTGATATTGAATTTTTCGAATTTACTGTATAAGCTTCCAGTTTGGAATCCATTTTATGGGGAATTCATTAAATTCCCGAGTAACTTCGCTTTAAAAACTGAAAATTATTCCATAATTATTTATTTATTGGGTTTATTAAGTTAATTAGTGCATTTTTCAATAATATTGTTCGTTATTAAAATGATGACTTTTATTCATTGCAAAATTATGGAAATTGTTAGAACAGAGAATTTGAAAATAATCTCTTTGTTATGGATATAATGGAAAGAGGATGAATATTATAAGAACAAATAAATAGTTTAAACGCTTTTTTCAAAAGGAGAGTTTGTTGACCGTAGATATTATTCTAAGATGATTTTAGTTGGGGTTCGGTCGAGGTAGATCAAAAATCTACCAAAATCGGTCGGGCAGATAATCCTTCAATAAAAAAAAATACATTTTTTTAATTTGTGTTTTTTTGGATCTACCTTGACCGAACCCCAAAAAATCATCTAAGAATAATATTTGAATACATTATCTATAGTACACACAAAATCTAAATATATTTTACTTACATCATATAGATAACATTAAATTTAATTAATAAATTTAATATTTCTTACCGTGGTTTACNTCCAGAAAGGAAGATAACATTTTTTCTGTGGAACTCTGGGGGAAAAAAAAAAAGATAAAATCTCAAGAATAGGGATTGTAAATCAACAAAAAAATAAAGAAGCACCGACCTTCAGTGGTAATGAACAAATAAATCAGTAAATACAGAAAAAAGTAAGTTGTAAGGAAGATAGAAAGAATTGGTATGTAAAGAGATTCAAGCAGTATTTTAATGAATCACACTAAAGAGAGTTCAGAGGTCACATTGAACTAAAGAACCAAAGAAAATTTCGCCGCGCTATGTCTATTACACATATATATATATATATGGACAGGACGTCCTCTCTCATCTTCATGATAGCCCTGAAGATGGCTTACAATGTAAGCCGAAACGTTGGCAGATAATCCTTCAATAAAAAAAAATACATTTTTTTAATTTGTGTTTTTTTGGATCTACCTCGACCGAACCCCAACTAAAATCATCTTAGAGGAAAAAACCCTTGTTTTGATTTTAGGGCAGTTTCTTCTGTTGGGAAAATAAACCAAATCACCGCTTTTGTATGGTGAAAAGAGGTCTGTTGGTAGTCCTGGCTGAACCCACATCCGGCAGCTGGAGTGGTTCAAGGAGGCGCATCCTGCAGGTATACTTTCCTGTTCTCAAGATGTCCTGAGGAAACAGCATACGGATAATCGGGGATTCCTGGATTCGTGTATCATGTTTTTCTCTGGGGCTGAGGTAGGAGAGTGTATCTATGGAATAATATGAGAGAAGTCCTTTTAGAATATTATTTTAGCAGTTATTTTTTTAAATAATTAATCTTAAAAATTAAATTTTAAAAATAAATCAATTTCATGAGTTAATAGCTCATTAAATCAACTTAATAATCTTTCGAAGAGAAAGAGAAGTTTGAGGGAGACTTTTATATATAT
>KZ807023.1:25658-38314 GCA_000696205.2 Oncopeltus fasciatus
TATATATATATTTATTTATTTTCAAATTTCCCCCTCATGACAGTAACCTTGGCATAAGGGAGTTTAATCTGTACATTCCATACAAATATTGTATACAATGTACATGTATAGTACATAATTACATTAATTGATTACAATATACATTTAACAACAAAAATAATAATAAAGCAAACAATAACTAACGATTAAAGAACAAAAGAACGAGAAAAGAAGAATTGTAAAAAAAAGTAATGAATGAATTGGAAAAATAAATTAAAAATAGGAACAAGAAAAGAAAGTAAAAACCATATAGACTGAATATTTAAATAAATATACGGCTTCAAATATATAATGTAACCTCTATGTGATGATTTAATTATGAGTAGCTCTCATTTATGTGTTTAATTTTCTAAAGAGAGATTTTAAGGAATGTTTTGAATTCTGGTAGTAATTTTTCCATCAATAAATTTGCTTCTACTGGCAATTTTCCATATTTCAGTAGTGCCTTTCTTGTTAGTTCTGTCCTGAAGTCGGTAAGTAGTGTATAGTCGTATGTCGGTATGTCTGTTCGTGTGTGAAGTCACAAGGGTAGTAAGGAGAATCTTTAATTTTAAATTTGTAAAAATAACTGTTGATTGTACCATGTCCTGTAATAGTTTGAGTCAGGTAGAAGTCTGACACACACACACACACGCACGATGTATCTATTCTTCTCGATTTAGTGAAGGAGAAAAATATAGACATTTTAGAGCTCTTGAAAACTGAGGAAGCTGAATGTCTTCTAGACGTCATTAATCTCGATAAGATCAGAACCTTGCATCTTCTTATACCAACCTAGGAATGTATTCTCAAACACAAATGTAGGCCAATACTTAAACATGATTCTCCACTGCGAACGTTACTGTCCACAGATCAAGTAAGTTACATAGGAGAATTAAAATACTACTCTCCTATTAATTGTTACTACGAGATTCTATCTTACTGCTTTGATCCTACATTTTATAATATTTTTTTCACTCTCTTATAATTTTTTCCAATTACTGATTCTCTCTCCCTCTGGACACTCAGAAAACGGGAGGAGAAAATACGTCACGCAGTTGACGAATATTTGTATTTGAAGTATACACTTAAAGCCCCTCAATAACATATCTCTTATTATTAAAAAACTGTGTTCTCTTATTCAAACCAACTGAAATTACGCAAGCTATACTGTAAAGCTTAGTCACACATGACGTTTCAATCCAAAATCCCTTTCTCCTATTTGTCGGATTTCGCTCAATAACAACTCACCTTTGCATTTTAAATTTTTATTTTTATTACTTAAATTAAAAATTAAGTTTGTCATTTTACATTAAAAGCTGCTTGTTAAATTCCATTAAGAAAAAAAAAATTAAGCAAATAGACCATTAAATTACTATTTACAGAAAATGCCGATTCCCGCTCCCAGTAGTTTATTTTTGCTGTGTAAATAATAAAATATTTATTTTATGAATAAAAAAATATGCGTTGTTTCTTAACGGAAATATTACACCTCTTGATATTTTATTACAGCTGCATCAACTCCATATTGCTTCTTATATCAGATAATTTCCACTCATATTCATCAAAAAGTCTTTCAAATTACATTAAACTATATACCAAAACTCATTTATTTGCGGCTTCTAGGCCATAAACTTAAAAAACTGACGGTTTCGGTAAACCTCTTCTTTGATTTATTCAATTTCACTGTGTTGGTCCTTAAATGTGTCTTTTTATCTATAAACAAACCCGTCTTAAGTTTCATTACTCAAAACTAAACAGTTTAAGTCTGAACTAAACAGTACGTCCGCTACATAGAAAAATAACCTTTTTTACGCGCAGTTGACTTTGCAACCCCTACTCCGTTGTGCCACGGTGCGATTGAGCTCAATAACGAACTTAGCGTTACGTTTTGCGTCATTTAAAAGCTACAAGCCGAATGTCATTTTTTAAAAAGCTGAAAACTATGGTCTGTTGATCGACGAAACACACACACACACATATTGGTGACTATAGTTCTTGATCTCATCCAATCCCATATTTATCCTAATCCAAATGATCTCCAGTTACAGTAAAGCATGGGGTCTCTTTGGTTTGTATTAAGGAATGGCACGAAGGTTCTCCTCCTTGTTATAAAATGTGCTAGGTGCTTTTCTGTTGGATTTTTAATTTGTTTAATTTATTATTCTGGGTTTAAACAGAAAATAATTAAAGTAAAATAATATGGTCTATAATAAATCTTATTAGGCACTATGTTTAGCTTAAGCAGACTGAGGCATATTATTTTGCCGCTGAAAAAACATCTTACTTCCTTTCAAGAAAGTGTTGTAGGAAACAAATTTTTGCCAGGTTTTACGATTTTTTGTTTTAGACTTTAAAATATGTAGTTTATTTTGTTCATAAGACTATCTGTCTTGTTTTATTTTTTCAGCAGTCCACACTTCTCTCTTGGAACTTGGAAGACCTCTATCAATTCAAGCTCCAAAAACAACTGTATTTGATAAGCCTAATTCTTCTGTTGGAAAAAAAGATGAACTTGCCATAACTAGTGGTATGTGTGTTTTCTTTTTTTATTTGATCAGATCCTTTCGTAAAGTTAATTATGCCTGACTATTGCTCTTGTAGTTACTTATATTTGGGTTTATATTTTAAGCCCTTGGAACCTTACCTGCCCTCTTAAGAGGAGATGGCCCTAGGATCTCCTAGGTTTATGAGCTTTTATCCATAAATAACTGTCATGCTTTTATTTTTTGAAACAAATTAAGTTTTGTATTAGCACAGTTTATTATAAATAAAGATATATAGCGCTACTGACCACTGGCAGTCGAAGCACACCCTTACACCTTTACTACTATTTAAAAAAAATATTATTTTGAATAAAAGACAAGCCTTATAAAATTTGTTAAAAATTATACTAAAAGCTCTAAAAATGAAGTAATTATGAAGGAAGGTTGCAATGAGACTAAATTTGAAATATACTCTTATTATGGATACTTTGGTATTGTTTCTTAATGTTTCTATACCCCATAACTAATTTTTGTCTAATATAATATAAATTGTGACTTCAAAGCAAAATTGATAATTTAGCATTATAGTAGTGTCTATCTAAAAAAAAAAAAAATCAACTGAATAATAATGTCTCTTAAAATAATATTTTTTCTTGAAAATAGCTAAATTTTAGCTGTATTTTATCTTGTTAATTATATTTAGAGATTTATTTTAAATATACCAGTATTTACTTAACTGAAAGCTTAACTAATTTGAATGAAAAGTTTGTATACTGAATGTATATGATAAGCTTAAATATTGTAAATAAAATATTTTTTTCCTAAAGTGTATTTTAATATATTTTTTACCTCCTAAGAACTTGAAGAATTATTTAATATACTGAACTCATCTTCACTGAAATATACATCTACAATGTATTAATATTGTCCAAAATGTTACTAAACTTTTTCCAATAATTATATTTTNAAAAAAAAAAAAAAAAAAAAAAAAAAAAAAAAAAAAAAAAAAGTAGATTCTAAATTTGGAAATAATATTCTGAAACATTGATTCACTAAGTTTAAATATGTTCACATAGGCTTCCTCCATCTCTAGAAATATTCTTGTAAATTTTGTGATGGCTTCACTCAGCCATTAAGAAGCCATCATAGGATGTGGAAAAGCTAGGCAAAAAACAACTTTTTGACATGGTCAAATCCGGATGAAGAATTTATGAATAAGTTTTAAAACATTTATATTTTAACTTAAAAGTTTCCCTCCTTTAACATATATTATTTTGTTAATTACTATATAGTATCTTCAATTAATAATTTAATCTATATATTTCAGAAACTATAAGACTAGTAAATGAACAAGTGAGGAGTGGAAATGAAGGAAGACTCTTTGCTGTAGTACAAATATGTGGAAAACAGTTTAAAGTTACTGCAGAGGACATTATTGTTATCGAGGGCTACTGGCCTCCTCAGATTGGTGATCAAATCAAACTGGAAAAGGTTTGGATTGTTCTTAAGAAATTCTCTATTGTTGATTTTTATTGAGTTTAGCCAAAAAAAAGTTATACTAACGTTTAAAAAAATTCCTCCTCAAACTACTGAATTTTCATATAAAATTTTGTACAATTATTGTAGAGCTTTTGTAAAAAATGAAGTGAGCTATTGGTTGTTTCTTTGGAAAAGAAGAAATGATAATGCCTGCTAAAGGGTCTGACTGACTAACCCTTTTAACTCTTTTTATGGGCTGAATTTTTGAGTACCTCTTTTCTTTTAACTAAATTGAGATAATCTTAATTTTTTTATTTTATTCTATTTTTCTTACTTTTATGAAATATTGAACTGGGTTAGTTTTCTAAAGATCAGCTATCATTGGCTTACTAATTTTCTTTCAAGAACTTCAGGATTCATTCCGCTCTCCTAAAATCAGAAGTAATGCATTAGTCTACCTTGGTTCAGCAAAGCATAAATTACAGTATTGGTTTCTGATACAAAGCTTCATAACTTATTTACTCAAGCTAAAGTAAAGAGAGATTTCACTTCTCACTGATAAAGGACAAGAAAACCCAAAAAATTTTACTCCTTGTGATTTTTTTCTTTTTTTTTGTTCACTGCACTCTTTATTCCACCTGTTCTTGTTAACTATATATAGCAGCCGCGAGTGTTTCATTTTCTATATATAGTTATTTTGATTGCCGCACAAATATGAATCATTCTCTCCGAAACTGTCTCAAGAGACCATACCTACCTTTCATTTCAATTTATTTTGCCAACTTTCATAATAACTTAATATCGTCTATAATCAATATAATTTACTAGTATCCCAATTATTTATTTAATTCACAAGTCTATTATCAACCGGTTAATCCAGTAGTGTATTATGGTACAAGACTAAATTTGGTAAAATATGTTACCGTANTATATATATATATGTATGTCATATAATAGATATAGCAAAAGTACCAGGAAATAGCTGTGAAAATTCCTGGAAAATTAGACCTGAAAATATCCTAGTTATATTTATTTTAATTAATTTGGCCGGGGTGCTCATCATTTTTGTATAATACTCCTAAGAGCCAACTTATCTAAACTATTTTATACATTCTTTTAAATAATAGATTGAATTTTCTGAATGAAGAAATTCTATATAAATCAGGTAACATGAGAAAAATATATCCTATTAGAAGATTGGAAGAATTGAAAAATGAAATGTGACCTTCCAATAATCAGTTTGAGATTTTTTACCCTGGTACTTACTATGGTTGTAAAATACAATTTTTGTATAGATATTAATTGAAATGAATTTTGTGTGAAAATTATGGCAGGATTTGCAATGTTTATGGCTAAAATAATAAATTTTAAATGGTAGAAAAAATAAAATTCTACTTAGTGAGGGAAGCTAAGGGAAGAATTCTTGAAAAATTGATCAATCTGAAAGGAGTAACAATAAAATATATTTCTACAAGTGTTATTTCATTCACAAAATGAAAATAAGGAGAAAAAAGGTAAAAAATAGTCGCTTAATATCTGTTGGTGAGCATGTTCTGATCTATTAAATATCTAGACCACCTATGAAGAGACTCTGTCATGTTCTTCTTTTTATTTAACTTCCCTTTCAACTGCCCATCCTGTTCAAAACATCTATGGCTCTGGGCAAGCTTTTGTTTCTTAGTAAAATTTTTGCATTTAAATATTTAGTGCCGCCAAGATTCGGATACCCTCGGCTACCCCAAAACTCCATGATATCTTTTACATCATGTACTATATTTCTACTTGAGATTTTATTTCTTTAATATACTAAAAGGTTTATGATTATTCCATTATTCTCATAGTATCTCATCTCAAGAAAGCAAAATTGATTTAATTGTTTACAAATGAAAAAAGTCCATTCATTTTTTCTTGGTGCCTATTATTATTCCACAAACTATTTTTTTTTAGATAATTCTGTTATTTGAGAACTGAATTTTTCTTTGTAAAAATCAAGGCTTTCAGTGGCTGCTTCAGCTTTTAAAATCAATGGCTCTGCAGATGATTTGTCAAAATTCTTGGAGTTCTTTTATATTTAGCCATTAAGTGTTGGAAGATAGAGGTCTCACTATGTATATGGTGGTAGACATTAATCTATTTATGAAAATAGCTGACTGTGGTTGATTCCTTTAAATTTTTCAATAAAAGTAAAATATTCTTTTTAGGTCCTTTTGATTGGTGGATTGAACTTCACTCTCATCGGAAGGCCTACATTACCTCAAGATCTTGTTTCAATTAAAGCCACTGTTATAGAAAAAGATCTTTCACATACAAAAACCATTTTCTACAAAAAGAAAAGAAAACAATATCAGAGGATAAATTGTAAGTTCATTTTTAAATTATCAAAGAATAATAAAAGTTATATAAGTGCCTTCTCAGACTGTTTAGATTATTTGTTTTACTGGGTTTAATGAAGAAAAATACTCATTTAGTATGTTTTGATGTATATATTTATTACCGTATAAAGAATCCTAATCTTTAATTTAATAATGCTTGCTATCATATTTAACTTATTCTCTTATTGACAAATTATGCTTGTTTTCACTTTATTCATCATAACACATCATTATGTTAAATAAATCATAAAATGTTATTAAAGAATAAGGCCAAATGGTTAAAAATTTGATAATTATTAAGCCAAGCTAAGGGGAAAAGTAATTATTAGCATATCAAATTATTATGTCTTTTGGGCATAAAAAAAAAGTTTTTGTATCTTAAATAATATATGTATATGTTGATTTTAGGGCAGTTTCTTCTGTTGGGAAAATAAACCAAATCACCGCTTTTGTATGGTGAAAAGAGGTCTGTTGGTAGTCCTGGCTGAACCCACATCCGGCAGCTGGAGTGGTTCAAGGAGGCGCATCCTGCAGGTATACTTTCCTGTTCTCAAGATGTCCTGAGGAAACAGCATACGGATAATCGGGGATTCCTGGATTCGTGTATCATGTTTTTCTCTGGGGCTGAGGTAGGAGAGTGTATCTATGGAATAATATGAGAGAAGTCCTTTTAGAATATTATTTTAGCAGTTATTTTTTTAAATAATTAATCTTAAAANTATGTATATGTATAATATGTAATATATATACAATTTATTATTTAATATACTATAACTTCTAATAAATGAAAATTTGAAGGTGTGAGGTAAATTTTCTATAGACTCTCTAGGTTTTAGAAAGAAGAAGCAGATATCTGTCTTCAGCTTCAATTACTTGTATAATACTATCTTAAATAATGGATTTAAGAATGTAGAATCTAATATTTTTATTAGAAATAAAAAGTTCATTGGGAGAAGGTAGTAGATCTCTCTCACCTCATCTGCATTTTTTTAGTAGCTGGCTAGTGCAGATCTACGTTAATTTTCAAGGTATAAAGAGAAGTCTATCTAAAGATAGATAATGAGTTATTAATTATTTATTTAAACTAAAGTAACAATTAATGAGTGATGAAGAGAAACACTAAACCAAGTTTTAACAATTTAAAATCTTTCTTATACGTCAAATATGATTCAAAATATCAATAATTCTTCAGAGCAATAGAGACACAAGTCCTTAGTTCAATATTCACTCTACGAGGTCACAATTGTTGCTGAATTAAAGCCAATGATGATTTTTTGGGTTCAACCTGTAGGTTTAAAACTTATAGTCTCATAATTACAAGCTGCTATTTATTTATAAGTAAAATATTTCAGCTTATCCTTATAAATTCTCATTGAGGTATTTCACTGTGAATTATGACTATAAACAAATTGTATGATTAAACCAGTGAATTAATAATTTTAGTTGAAAAAAAAGAATAAATTATTCATAACTCAAAACAGATATTGGAAGCATACATATTACTCTTATTTTTGAGTAATTGTTCAAATAATTGAGTTCCTAAAACCTCAATCTAAACACCAAACTTAATACTTTGATGTTAAAAAAAAAAAAAAAAATATTTGTACCTCTTGTTTTTTTTTTAAATTATTTTCTAATGAAATGAAATTATTTTTTAAACTTAGTCCTTTAAGGATTAGTACAAATATTAGATACAAAAGTCTTGGTATCTAAGTGGGAGGACAAAAATCATATTTATTTTTTGGTTCTGGATAATAATTTATATTAGTTTAATAAATCAATAAAATTCTACACTTCAATCAATAAATATTTACTTATAGCTGATTACTTTGAAAATCCAGGATCGAGCATCTAGCATTTAATAAATATTTTATGTATGAAGTATTAAATTATCTACTCCAAAATTTATATTATTTATCTAAATATATGCATTAAGATAAAATCACTTTAAACAATAAAAACTTATGTAAGACGTTGATTATTCAGTAGCAATTGTGAGTGCAAAATTGATAGTGATAGCAAAAATAGTAAAAAATACAATGATGACATGATTAATACTAGTTCGATAGTGTTCCTCTAAGAAATCATACAGTAATTCCAAAGGTATCACATTTTGCCTAGGTTAATAATGTTAAATTAAATTATTACCTCTGGGTGTTATTATCGATGATATTCAAAACTGGATTTATTTTGTCTATATATTCTATCATTTGAAACCCTATTATAATTAAGGGGAGATTTCTAATATTAATAGAGATTAAATAAGGTAAGGAAGAGAGTGAAATAAGCAGATACTCTTCAGAGAATAAAATGAGATACTGGCAGTAGAGAATAGAGTGAAGAATTTCTGTTGCTTATTAAAAAACCCTTCTGATATGAGATTTTATCAGAAGATTATCTATCACCTGTAATGAAAAGTGGGTTTACTGGCAAAATCCGAATATCCATAAGCAATGGCTAGATCGCGGTCAAATTACGGTTGTTTTTTTTCAAATTGCCCCCTTTTTTGGTTGTTGCAAGGGGGCAATTTGAAAAAAAATGTACGCTTTGCATTTTTAGGTATTTCAAAGGTGTTATTCATAACAAATTTGTTCCTGATGGATATTCTATGGATTCTGAAATCTACTGTGAACAACTGGAAAGATTGTGCACGAATTTGTCTGAGTATTATCCTGCTTTGATCAACTAAAAAGAAGGATAAAAATTTGATAGTTTTGTGTAAGTTGAAGTTGCTGTCAATGAGGTCTTTGGCAGCTATCCTAAGGATTGGTATCAATGTGGGATAGAGAAATTAGCTAGGAGATGCCTAATGACAGTAGATAACAATTGTCTATATATTGAATATCAAAGATATAATAATATAAATATTTGGTTGAAAAACAGCCATTTGAATACCCTTTTAGATTATGTGAAGATAAGGCAGATTATGGTAGCAAATCCAGTTCAAACTCCTAATTTCTTATTCATACCTTCTATCATTTATTCTCTTGTGGATCCTCAAACTGAAATATATTCACTCCTCATTATTATTATCTTTTATATTTATGCTATAGCTACTTGAATTTATTGAAAGCATTAAACAAATTAGGGTTATCAAATAATTACCAATACTTTGCACTTTGTATATATTTTTCTCTGAATGCTAAGAGCTTTCAGAATCAGTGATTACGTCTTTGGAGCTCAGTCACCTTATAATTAGTGCTCCTGCCTTGGCAGCTCTAGGTGCACTCCAGTAGTGTATAGAATAGTGTTGTGAAGAGCACTCATTATATAGTGACTAAGCTCTGAAGATGGAATCACTGATTCTAAGAGCAATTAAAGATAAATATACATAAAGTGCAAAGTATTGGATATTATTTTATAACCCTAATAGTCATAAACTTTGCTACCTGTGCAAATAAAATAAAGTACTTTAAAGAAAAATATTTTTAAATTTCATGTTTTATATATTAAAATATAGTTTATTTTCACAACTAATGAAATTTATTCTCCAGTTTTCAGATCACAGTTTACCATGCTAAGGATAAATGAGGTTCTCCTTCAAGGAAATATTAATGAACATAAATCTTGTTCACAGTATGAAAGGATATAATTCTTAAAAACATTTCTTGAAATATGTATTCTGTGTAGTTTGTTTAATAAACCTTATTTTTTACTCATATTCTGATGTGTTTTTTATTCCATAATCCTATGTAAAAATATATATGATTACTTAATTCTTGATACTTTTTGGCATGAGAGTATTCTCAGGTCCACAAACATTTATATTAAAATTTTTCTTCGTGATAAATATAAAATCCTAGTAAAAAAATATTTTAATATTTTTACTAGTTAGTCTGTCCACTTAATTATTTAAAAAAAAAATTTTTTATTAGGAGGCAAAAGAAATTTTTGAAAAGATGTAAATGTACAAATACTTAAATCATCTTTTCTTATAGTTTTCAAGTTTCTAGTGAGTAATATCTATTCCTTCAAGGATTGTAGCATAATAAAGTGATTCTCATGATATTTTTTTGGACCAAAATATTTATTACATTGAAGCTTATCAGAATAAAATTGAATTGTATCGAAACCAATTTTTTTTTTTACAAATATTTTGTTGCTATTGAAACCCATAGCATAAGTTAGGTTTAATTGAAACCCAAAACTATAAAATAACACTAATAGACACAAATTTTACTTACTTAAGTACTATGGTATTTATCATGCCTGACTAAATATATTACAACTCCCTCACAGTAATACTACAGTTTGTTATCACAAGAAGTGAATTTTGTTTTATTTTTTCTAAATAACTCTCAAAAACTAATGTATTCATTTTCTATTTTAGGCAAAGAAAGGAACCTCAGTTTTTATTCATGAACTTAAAAAGCTTAGTTAAGCCTTAGTAATCATTATTTTTTATATTTAAATTTAGTTTTGGCCTGAATTTCAGGTCTTCATCAGGATAAATAGGTTGATGGGGAGAGAGAGACTCGTGTTCTATATCATTGAATCTTGATATTTAGATTGTACACTTTTAAATTATTTATTATATTGTTACTTTGTTATGTTTTTGTCATTATTATTAATTGAAAGATGTTTATGACTGGAGATAGAGAACTTACTGGCTTAAGTCTAAGGGATCTATTTGGGCTCCCTAAGCTAGGAGCTACAGGTTCGAGTCAAGTTTTTATTAATCCTGGTTGAGCTCACCATTCCTCCATAACCTTAAGCAGTAGCTTGAACGGATAGGTATAAAATTTAGTGACAGCTGTAACAAAGAAGCAAATAAAATAAAACAAGTAGTTATTCACTCAAGAGTAATTATATTAAGCAGATTTCCTATGTTTCATTAAATATGGGTATTGGTAAGATTAAATGATTAATTTCATCTTATAGGCTGGAGAAGTCAATGAGAATAAGAGGTAAGATCACTATAGCTGATTCTGGCCTACTAGGAGGGAAGTTTTTTATATTCATATACATTTTTTGTCATATTCAATTTGTGTTTTCAGTGAAAATGATATAGATAAAAATCATAAAAATAAGTTTTATACCTAATGAAGGTAGAAATCTTATTAAGAATTAATTTAATAATCATCCTGAATCTTGATGATTATTAAATTAATTCTTCCTCTAAACCCCCCCCCCCCACCATTCATCAGATATCAAACAAACGAATTCATTCAATGTCTGAAATAGAAATACTATAAGTTTTTACATTACATTAGCACTATATATAATAACACTCTTAGTTTTCTTTATCTGGATTATCTGTTAATTGCATTTAACTTTGTGCACAAACTTTTCACAGCAATTTACACATTATATTTACACTAGTACTTAAACTTATTTATTAAAAAAATATTTTATGCAAATCGTGATCTCAAGCTATTTCTGAAACTGAATCATAGGTTCATAACATATAACTTCCTAATAATCATTTATATTCTAATTTTCATTCAGTTTTCTAAGAATAAATAATTACTGGTTTATTTTTATTTTGTTTATTTTTAAGATGAGCCTCAATTGCATCATAGAAAATTAAATTTTATTTTAAAAACTCAATCACCTCTTTTCTTTGTATTTCCACTTATCATGCTGCGATGGGTGCACAAAACATAAAGAAGAAAATTTGTAGATAATTTATGTGATTTTTTTTTTTTTTTTTTTTTTTTATCTAGGAATGCCTTAAAATTAGGAGAATTATGTAGGACACTGTCATGTTTCTTCTTCGAAACAAATAACTAAAACAGCTTTCATCGAAAGGAAGTCGAATTGGATTTAACGAGTTTATAGAATCCTGTAAATAAATAGGAATAAAACATTTGCAGTCCTTTGATATCTTAAATTTGATAAAATGGTCATATTTTTATACACATTATTTTTAATTATTATTAACTATTGAAGAAAATGATAACTTTGGATTTCATAGAGAATATCCTTTACCCTTCTTATTTCAAATAAGTTTGTATTTCTATTATTTAAATCTAACAATTAGTCTCTTAAAATTTCTATATTATATTGAATATCATTGAGACTACAGTTAAAAGTTTATTAATTAAATCATTATTAATGGAAAATTGCAACTTAAGTTGATCTTTAAATTTAATCTGGTTTTCTGTTATTTGTTTTAACAGATTATCATATCTTTCCCATCATAATTATCTAAGTTTCCTGATACTTGTATTATTATTGATCCTAAACCATTTATTAATCTATGTTTGTTTCTTTTATTATTTATACTATGTATTTTAATATTATTAACTTTATCTTCTATATCTGATAAAGTTATGTTTATTATATTACAATAATTATT
>KZ807023.1:40357-52321 GCA_000696205.2 Oncopeltus fasciatus
AACGATATCATTATTACTAGAGCCGATAAAGGAAATAAAACGGTCATTATGGACAGAAATGAGTATAATAACAAAATGCTCAATTTACTTTCGGACAAAACCACATACACACCCACCCACAACAACAAAGACCCCACACCAACACTCATTAAAAAGTTCAATAACCAGATAAGAAAACTACGTGACGAAACACACATAGACAAATACAAATACTACAACCTGATTGATATATTATAAATATATCTCTTTTGTATATTAGATCATAACACCATTTGTTGTGTTTTAGTAATATATATTGAAGTATTATGTGTGAAAGTTGAACTCATTAAATTTGTAAACTATTTTCAAGGCACCGTTTACTTTTCATATTATTACTATTCTAAAGTGTGACTAAAATTGTAGTGTAAATTTAGTACTAATCATCACTTTTAGAATATCTTTATATCAAGATGATTTTAGAACGATCTGGTGTGTTTACAACATAATTTACAAAAATAACCATATGGTCCATCTCAATTTTGGTCATACTATTGTAAAGTCAATAGTATGACTAAAATTGCAGTGGAAATTTGGTATAATCATCTGTTTTAAAACATCTTAACATCAAGATGATTTATTGAACGATCTGGAGCATTCAACTGCAACATTTAGAGAATAACCAATCTGTCCATCTCAATTTTGGTCATACTATTGTAAAGTCAATAGTATGACTAAAAGTGCAGTGGAAATTTGGAACAATCACCTGTTTTAGAATATCTTAACATCAAGATGATTTATTGCAGGATTTGGAAAATTGTCAAAGCCAAATTTAGAAAATCTGTTTAAGAATATCTACAGACCAAAATGAATGTGAATTCACTTGTTGAATGATCTGGTGCATTTAACTATGAAATATAGAAAATAACCAAACAGTCCATCTCAATTTTGGTCATACTATTGTGAAGTCAATAGTATGATTAAAATTGCAGTGGAAATTTGGTACAATCATCTGCCCAAGAATATCTACTCATCAAGATAATTTTTAGATTGATTTGAAGTTTTGTAACAGCAAAATTTTGAAAATAATCAAACAGTCCATCTCAATTTTGGTCATACTATTGTAAAGTCAATAGTATGACTAAAATTGCAGTGGAAATTTGGTACAATCATCTGCCCAAGAATATCTCCTCATCAAGATAATTTTTAGACCGATCTGAAGTTTTGTAACAGTAAATTTAGAAAATAACCAAACAGTTCATTTTTTGTTAAGTCAATAGTATGTTCAAAAATGCAGTGGAAATTTGCTACAGTCATCTGCTGAAGAATAACTACACAAAGATAAATGATAGAATAATCTGGTGCTAGTTGCAGCAACATTTACAAAAATGTTAAAAAATAATAAATAGTCCATCTAAATTTTGGCCAGAATTTTAAAGTTAATGGTATAACTAAAATACCACTTTATAGTTAAAATTTTTTAATATAAAATTTTCAAGAAGTATCTACCCTTATGGTTTAGATATAATATAGCGATTTTTGTTTGGTTTTAAATGTGCCACTGGGGGGGGGGACTTTGACCTTTGAATCTTCATATCAAACCTTTCTTCACAACGAAGTGCCTTCTCGAGTGTTTTTGCTTTAAGACTTGACGAACTTACTGTAACTTTACTTTCATTCTTATGACGAGGCAGCAGATAGATCTTCCTGTCCATCTCTGTCTTCTAGTTAACTTATATCTTTTTCTTGTTCGTATTGGTAAGAGCAGTTGTGGTAAAATATATTACAAGCCTCAAGGTAGATTAAAAAAAACACAAATTTAAAAAAAAAAAGTATATTTTTTTAGAAAGATTATTTGCCAACGTTTCGGCTTACATTGTAAGCCATCTTCAGGGCTATCATGAAGAGAAGGGAGGACGTCCTGTCCCTAAGTTCACATTTCCATGACTGGTTATGGATGTGTCATGACCAGTCATGGAAATGTGAACATAGGGACAGGACGTCATCTCTCGTCTTCAAATTAGCCCTGAAGATGGCTTACAATGTAAGCCGAAACGTTGGCAAATAATCTTTCTAAAAAAATACACTTTTTTTTTTTTTTTAATTTGTGTTTTTTTAATCTACCTTGACCGAACCCCAACTAAAATGGGTTTTTTTCTTTGTCTTCTGCAATCTAAAAGTATTCAGAATATTATTCCTTTACTGTCAGCGCAGTTGCCCGAGAGTCCACAAAGATAGCAACTTTTTTGTGGTTCTTTTTCAATATTTCTTAGAGAAGTTTAACATTTCTTCTCTACCTACTTATGCTTCACAGACTGCTCTAAGAGATATATATCCATAGATAGACATGTAGCAGCGGGGACATTGTTTTGTTGGATGTTTAGAAACCTATCCGCACCTTACTCCATTTCCTTGGAGCACTAATTTTACTTGAAGATTTTACCTTTAGGAAGGTAATATCTTCGATTTTATTATTTCATGTGAAGCATCAACAAAGAATGAATTTAGTAAATTTATTTTACCAAAGTTATTTTATTAATATTGTACAAAAAGCGCATATCGAGGAAGATATGAAAAAGAAACTGCCATTCTCGGTCAGTCTAGAGCCAGACTTTTTGAAGTTACTCACCTTTTCTCCCAATTGTTCTTTCCTAATTTTTAGCATCAATGTTTTTAAAATTATTATATTAATCTTGGATAATGAAAGTAATGTAAAGCTGTTTATATTATGCAGTTATAATATAAACAGTATAATTATGCATAATTATAAAATGCAGCTCTTCTGTGGCAGATCATTTTTCATTAAATATATATTTTGTTATTCAATTTTACTCTGGAAAGGGGAAGAAGCTAATTTTAGTGTATAAATGCTTACTGCTATAAATAGCATTTGACGGGGGGTACTTATTGATCTGGCGAGTGCGGAGGGGAAATTTTGCTGAGGGTGTAGGGGGAAAACAGAGCTTTCGACGGCACCTCTGATAGCTTGACTCTCATTTATGGATCCGCCGGCATTCGAAGGTGATTTTCTTGTCTATCTTAGTTTGTGTACACTATTGAGATATCATATCACATCAAAAGAGTTCTCTTAAGATTCTTGTTTTAAATGCATTTTAAGGTCATGTAGATTGCAGATTTAGGTAAGTATTGAATAAGATCCATTAGTTCAATCTTGTTAAAGAATGAAAATTATTTTTTAATGAATTAGATTTTTTTTTTAACTTGAGAAATTTTGTTAATTTGGTAAGTTGCTATTAGTAGTTGTAGATTTAAATTTCTCTTCGTTTGGTATTTTAAATGCGGCTTACGAAGAGCTTTACAGGTTTTAAGCGAGGTTTAAGAAGTAATAAATAAAAAATATTAAACTGAATGCAGGCAGAGTATAGGATGGCCCACTTCACTTTCCGTAACCTGTTACTATCTCCTGTAAGAGTTGTCACTTGAGTCCTCATCCCTTAGGTTTAGTCAGAAGTTTTATAGTGAAGTATATGTAATAATATATTGAATATTCACCTTGAAATGTTTTAGCATGCGGTATTATATTATCGACAAGGAGTTGGGCCTGAGTTCCTGCAAGGTGATCTACATATACTCTGATTTATTCTGCCGAAACGCCCTCCCCCCTCCGCCGAAGCACAAATCAATATTGCAATAAAAATCCACTTCTTTGTTGAATTTTCTTACTCTGCAGTGAATTATTCTCCCTAAAAATCAATAACTATTGTAACAAGGGCGTACAATATTATGTTTAGATTATTAATTCTAAATCAAGATGGTAAGTTGATATGTATAAGTAGATTTGGTAAGTGACTTGGGTAAAAGTTATTTTTCTTCTTCAATAGTCTAAACCTTCCTGAAAAGCTCAACTATATTATTTCCTAACAGAAAAAAAAAATAGGATATCTGCAGTTAAATTTTTCATCTGTAAAATTGATACTACAAAATCATTTGTTAAGTCTAGGTATGAAAGGAACAGTTATTGGTAACAGTATTTGCATCACTTGTATAAGGAGCAAGTTAGAGAGAATAGTAGCCGCCATCTTGGATCCTTTTCGTAAACACACCCTAACGTAGTTTAGTAATGTTTATTTTATCTTTAAAAAGAACAACAAAAAAACATTTATCTGTGTAGAGTAAGTAACAGTAATTACTTGAAAATCTGAAAGAAGTGATATTGCTTCAACTACTTAACTATTTACATTCTGAAGAAATTTTTGTAGGTATCATTTTTAACTAATAAAATTTCAGCGGTGATGTTCTGTATTACGAAAAATATTGATTTATAAAATTGTTATTATTATAAAAATGTTATCAACATGCTTGAAAACAAGCCCAGTTTTTAATAATTAGCTCAAAAAAATTGTAATGTTTTACTAAAGTCAAGTTCTTGAACAAAATTTAGGTTAATTTTGACTAGCTTTGATATAGTTAATAAATGTGTCAAAAATTTTGTAGTATTATTGATTAATTTTCTCTAATTATTTATTAATTTTTGGTTCTTAATTAATTTGTTGTGCTTTATATTTTTCATTCAAATATATCCATATAAGTTGATTCATGACTTCTTCATGTCTTTATTGTTTTGAAAGGTTTTTATTGAGATGTAATTAACACATTTTATATGTTTTTTCATAATACAATATGAATTCAGTAAGTCAAAACAATTAAACTATTGAAGCAGATTTTTTTGTCCCATGGTGTAAGTGAAAGATTTTATGAAGCATTCAAACCTAGCTTTGATGATGTATTAGGTTAAAACGTAATACTATTTGTTCAAAAAAGAGAGTTTTTTGACCGCAGATATTCTTATTAGATGATTTTAGTTGAGGTTTGGTCAAGGTAGATCCAAAAAACACAAATTTAAAAAAAAGTGTACTTTTTTAAAAGATTATCTGCCAACGTTTTGGCTTACATTGTATGTAAGTTAAAGTACATGTTGTCTGCATGTTTTTTAAATTCTCTTACAGAGCTTTCTACATTCATACTTTTGATACCACATTACATTATGGTAATTCTATGTTATAATATTGTCAATTATTATTGTATTCTCATGACATTGTATTTCTACAGCCCTGAAGATGGCTTACAATGTAAGCCGAAACGTTGGCAGACAATATTTTTAGAAAATACATTTTCTCAACTAAAATCATCTAATGATCTTAAAATAATGATAATTTAAACAATAAATGCAAGGGAACAGAATAAAAAATCGAACTGTCTGAGTCCTAGCTGAGGCAGTAAGATTTTTTATTCTATTCCTTTGTATTTATTGTGTACTAGACTATGTCCGGCCTCAGAATGGCAGATTCATAAAGAAAGCTCCCTATTAAGACACAAAGATAGTCAATGATGGCTGATTCTTTTACAAATGTTTCTATTTATGAATTAGTGAGAATAATTATGTATTGAATTTGTTTAAGTATTAAAAGCATGAGAAGTAATTAAATTAGGACAGATTTAAAGTTAGTTGACTATTTTATACATATAATTTATTAATTGAAATAACTGTTTATTACTCTGCTGTTTTAAAAATACCTGTTATCATACCTTGAGCAATTTATAAATATAACCAAACAATCCATCTCAATTTTGGTCATACTATTGTGAAGTCAATAGTATGATTAAAACTGCAGTGGAAATTTGGTACAAACATCTGCTCAAGAATATCTACTCATCAAGATAATTTGTAGACTAATCTGGTGTGTATGTGACAGCATAATTTACAAAAAAAACCAAACAGTCCATCTCAATTTTGGTCATACTATTGTGAGATCAATAGTATGATTAAAACTGCAGTGGAAATTTGGTATAAACATATGCTCATGAATATCTACTCATCAAGATAATTTGTAGACTAATCTGGTGTGTATGTCACAGGATAATTTAAAATAAAAACCGAACAGTCCATCTCAATTTTGGTCATACTATTGTAAAATCAATAGTATGATCAAAATTGCAGTGGAAATTTGGTACAATCATCAGTTTTAGAATATCTTTACATCAAGATGATTTTAGAACAATCTGGAGATTGTCACAGCAAAATTTAGTAAATTACCAAACAGTCCATCTCAATTTTGGTCATACTATTGTGAAGTCAATAGTATGATTAAAACTGCACTGGAAATTTGGTACTATCATCTGTTTTAGAACATCTTTACAACAAGATGATTTATTGAATGATCTGGAGCATTCAAGTATTGAATTTAGTAAATTATCAAACTGTCCATCTCAATTTTGGTCATACTATTGTAAAGTCAATAGTATGACTAAAAGTGCAGTGGAAATTTGNTGGTTTATATTAATAAATAAGTCAGGTTTCTATTGATCTTACATTATAGTTCTAATGTTTTATTAGTTCCAATTTTTCTTTTTTTTAATATAAAATTTTCAAGAAGTATCTACCCTTATGGTTTAGATATAATATAGCGATTTTTGTTTGGTTTTAAATGTGCCACTCGTATTATCATTTTGATTAACAATGTAATACTTTAATTTTCTCATTTGTTTCATGATATTTTAATAGGTCTGACCTATTTTTTTTTTTTTTTTTTTTTTTTTTTTTTAAAAAAAATTTATGGGTTTTTATAAGTTTACCATTTTTTTTTTTGCTGATATTGATGCTCTTTTAGGAGAATAAGAGATAGTGACTTGATAGTTTCTTAATTTCATACTGAGGAGCCTATTCAACAGAAACACGCACATCTTCAGTACCCAGACACGTTGATTAAAGTGTACCTGCTCGTTATTCTTGGGAGATGCACCCACCAGGTTATAAAATAGGAGGAAAGAAAATTTTTGTTTTCTTGACTTCAGGTGGTGATAGTAAGAGTTAAATGCTTGAAGTATTTTAGCAATTTTTCTGAATGTTGGATAAGGAACAGCTCATAAATATATTCTTGATAAATATAATATCTTTGGAGAAAATGGGTAGGAACGAACTGAAACAATTATTGAGTTATATTGCAAATGTCAGGATCAAAGCAATTACCTATGGCTAGGTCAAAGGTTTGAAGAAAAATTAGATCTTGTTATAACAGGTAACCGGATTAGAAAAAAGAAAAATTCATTAAAAGCTTAAAGAGTAGAGTGATGTTTAGACTAATGGTATACCACTTCCTGTCAATTGATAAAGAGTATAAAAAAATAGCTTTTTATCAAATTCAAGATTTCATAGACCTGTGAATGTTTTAATCGTATTTAATACTTACCAATACTTAATAATACCTTCAGAGCATTCTCTAAGCTTGTAAAATCCAATTTGATGCCTTAAAAAAGATTTCTGTTTAGTTATTCGTTTCGAAGAAGAAACATGACCGTGTCCTGTGAAATTGTTAATTTTAAGTTCAAATGGAGTTTTTTGACTGTAGATATTACGGTCAAGGTAGATCCAAAAAAAAAAATACTAATTTAAAAAAGTTTATTTTTTAAAAAAGATTATATGCCAACGTTTCGGCTTACATTGTAAACCATCTTCAGAGATGTAGAAATACAATTTCATGAGAATACAATAACGACAAAGTCACTATCTATCCAACTCGTGACCCCAATTGGGTCCATAACATCTCCATAGATATAGAAGGGGGTCCTGTTCAGAAAATATTATCGCTAGGTCCTAATTTCTCAGTCCCTCCACAAGATTCTAAATCAAATATTCCTAAATTAATAGTTCATTTAGAATCCATTTATAGAGACTCCCGTCATTCTGTTAGTGAAGACGAGAGGGAATTGTCACGTTTTAGAATTAGTTACATTATCACCAACCACCTACATTCCTTCAAACCTGACGACTCCCTCCTCTCCTCTGAATTATCCTCAGATCTCAAAGCGACCAGGAAATTTCTAAAAAACCTCAACAACGATATCATAATTACCAAAGCCGATAAAGGAAATAAAACGGTCATTATGGACAGAAATGAGTATAATAACAAAATGCTCAATTTACTTTCGGACAAAACCACATACACACCCACCCACATTAACAGAGACCCTACACCGACACTCATTAAAAAATTCAATAACCAGATTAGAAAACTATGTGACGCAACACACATAGACAAATACAAATACTACAACCTGATTGCTTACAATTCTTTAGCACCTAGATGTTACGGCCTTCCCAAAATACACAAACCAGATAATCCCCTTCGCCCCATTTTCTCCAATAAAAACTCTCCCGCTTCTAAGCTCAGTAAATTTTTCCTTCCATCCTTACAGATTCTTAGCCGACAAAACCAATAAGACATTAAAAACTCATTAAATCTGAAAACACAGCTGGAATCATTAATTATACCTAAAGGATACATTATTTGCTCCTTGGATGCCGAATCCCTCTTCACTAACATTCCTATAGACAAAGCCCTCCAAATTATCGATAAACATTGGAATACAATCCGAGACCATACTACACTATCCCGGTCGACATACCTTGAGTCCCTTTCCCTTTGTTGTACTTCCGGCTATCTCCTATACCAAGGTAAATACTACAACCAGATTAACGGTCTGGCTATAGGAAATAACCTTGCTCCCGACATTTCAAACATCACCCTTAACAACCTCCTAGACTCTATCCTTCCCCCCTTACACAACGACATTTTCTTCCTTAAAAAATATGTTGACGACCTCTTCCTCATTCTCAATCCAAAAGAAATCCCCCAGATCCTTACTGCATTTAACTCATACCACCCTCGTCTAAATTTTACCATTGAAATTGAGTCTGACTATCAACTCTTCTTCCTTGACACCCTTATTATCCGTAACACCAATGGCTCTATCTCCACTGATTGGTACTCCAAGTCGTCTCTTCCACTGCAACTCATCTCAGCCTCATCATCAAAAATATGATGTGGCCAAAAACCTCTCTGACAAGATATTCCACACAAAAATATTAAACGTGTAACTGACATCCTCCTTTCCAAAGGTTTTCCTACTCACACCATTAAAAAACTTGTAAAATAATTTTTATTTCCACTTCTCCAACTATCCACCACCCCCAAAATAACGACCTCATTTTCCGTTCTCTTCCTTATATTCCAAAACTTTCTGAAAATATTAAGAAATCTCTCAGAAAAACTTTTCCTAACCTTAAGCTTTCTTTTTCCACCAACAACAAACTAAAATCTATTTACACCATCCTCAAAGACCCCATCCCCCTTCCTAACAGAACTAATGTCGTCTACAAAATTCCCTGTTCCACACCATGGTTATTACATTGGACAAACTAAAAACCCTATTTCCCATAGAATCAATACCATAAAAATGACATAAAGAAAAAACTAAGAAAAACTGCCCTAACTAAACATGTTTTTCGTGAAGAACACACGTTTGACTTCGAGAACATAACCACCATTCTTTCCACTGAACCCTATGAACACAAACGCCTTTTATCTGAAACCGTTTACATTAACTTACAACAGTATCCAGTTGACGACAGAACGGACTCAGAACAAATTTCTTCAACTTATTCAAACATTTACAACATTTTAAAAACCATTAGCCCTCCTTATAAATAAACTTGTCAAACATTTTTCCCAGT
Organism: Oncopeltus fasciatus; assembly: GCA_000696205.2. Lineage (NCBI taxonomy): Eukaryota > Metazoa > Arthropoda > Insecta > Hemiptera > Lygaeidae > Oncopeltus > Oncopeltus fasciatus. Next base: position 49,866 of record KZ807023.1, read on the forward strand.
CCCAAAGTTACTTATTCCTTTTTTCCTTTGTCCTTTTTATTGCCCTCTTTCCCTTTGTACCTTCCGTTCTTCTTGAAGTTTGAATCAACTTAAGACAATCAATGGCATTCAAGGCAAAGAACAACTTCTCTTCCTTTATAAATATTTTTCACTTTTTAAAAATATTTTAACTTTTTAATCATAACTACATTAACCATCTCTTAAGTTTCCCTCTTCATCTAAAAGTACACAAATATTCCTCTAATCTAAGTTGCCTTTTCCTCTATCTATTTTAGTCTATTTCCTTTTCAAGTGCCACTGCTTTAATCCTTCCTTTCTACATGCCCTTCACAAACTTCTATAATTTTATTATTTTTTAATTGAATTATGTATTGCAATACATTATTTTTACTTAAAATACATAATATATGCAATTTGCTTCCCCATACTATTTGTTTTTTTGTTTAATTTCATTCCAGTATTTTGAATGTTGACTAATTGACTCAAGAATTTACATTTTATCATCCAGGTTTTGTTTTGATTGGCAGATCATAATAGTATAGCCAAGTTTCATAACCTGTCATGATGCTGTTTATATATAGATATTGCCCCTTAACAATTTTTTTTAAGCATCTTTCTGCTCCAAGTCACAAGAAAAGTAATTCACTCTTTCGCCAGACTTCGAGTCACTCAAAGACAAAGTTTCTTTATAAATATTTTATTTGGTTGTGGTTTTTTTATCCCACGTAAATTTTAAACAATTAATGAGAGGGATTCCCTCTCATTAATTGTTTACAAAGTTTCTTTATCTTTAAATGGTCTCAGTATGAATCAAGCATCATCATCAAGCATTTTCCCCACAGCAGAAATGTTTTCCTCAGTTATCAAAATTCTCGGCCTTCCTTCTCTTTCAACGTCCTCCAAAGGTAAATTATCCCTTTCAAATTCTCTTTACAACATAAATACAGCTGTGTGGACTATAATTAGGCAGTGCAAGTTTCATTTCCTCTAAACATTGATCTATCCTTTAAACTTATACCCCAAACTACTATTCCTTCACTAAGTGATCTGTAATTTTGGTATTTTCACGCTATATAGTTCATTATCTTCAGACAGCAGCCATTGCAGAGAGAGGACGTTTATTGTTAGCTCTCTGCAATTGTTTCTCTTGAAGTGATTTTTGCTGCTTTCTTCTTCATCAAACTGGTCACGGTTGAAGATGTAGCGAGCGTGAAGACTGTGACGAAGTTTCGAGGGATTTCGCCGAGGAACAGAACCGTACCAAGTGAGTGAAATACTCAATTTTTTCTTTTAATGGCGAAGAGTGGCTAAACGTGCTAGGGCAGGCGCGCTCCCCTCCACCACCAGCCCTGTAGCAGCTCAGGCTGCCCGGCTTATCGTTAACAAAAGGAGGATTAGATAGCTCCACTCGGCCCCAGCTCAGAGATAAGGAGCAGTAAATATTTTGATTTGACTTTTCCCATATGAGTGACGCTTTTCACCATAAAGTATTAGCGATGAAAGGAAAACGCCCTCATTCAGCGGGAGGCTCACAAATGTCGCCCCCCCCCCCCCAAAACAAGCCGAAACATGAGAATAAAAATAACAGAGTCACGAAGTCATCTTCAGTTACCAACATGAGTGAAAATAGCCAACCCTCTACCATGAATAGACCTCCATCACCACCAACAGTCCCACCCTCAGAAATCGCCCAGAACTACAACACAACACACAGAAACATCGCCATTTTTTACTGCGGACCCATTCAACGTTCTCTCTAATGAAGAGAACATGGAGACCTCAGAAACCCCAAAGCACCCTCCAATATTTGTGAAAAACATAGCGAACTTCGTCCTGATGTGTAGACAGTTGGATGAAAAAGTAGGCCGGGGGGAAATACACATGTATCAGTAGAAAGACAGATACAAAAATAATCCCAGACTCATCAGATAGGGAGATAGTACGCTATCTGAAATCGGTAAGCGCCCAGTTCCATACTTACCAACTACAGGAAGAACGGACTTTACGAGTAGTCATTAGAAATCTCCACCACACAACACCGATCGAAGACATTAGGGAAGAACTAACTGACTTAGGGTTCGTAGTAAAAAATATTCTCAATGTATTAAGCCCTGGAAGAGGAATTGGCAAGGCACCACTACCACTCTTTTTTGTAGATGTCGAAAAAACGCCCAACGTACAAGACGAACACAATTCCGGCACAATGCCACACAAAAATAAGGGTTGAAAAGCCCTGCGTAAAAAAGGAAGTAGTTCAGCGCCATAACTGCCAGCAATTTGGGCATACTAAGTTTGGCTGTAACTACAGCCCTAGGTGCGTAAAATGTGGTGGCACACACCACAGTACTGTCTGCCAAAAGAGGAGAGAGGAACCAGCAACCTGTGCCCTCTGCGGGAAAAGCCACCCTGCTACCTACAGGGGCTGTGACATATACAAGAAGGTCAAGCAGAGGGTA
>KZ807023.1:78932-94146 GCA_000696205.2 Oncopeltus fasciatus
TCAAGATGTGACGTCATTATATATTAATATATATATATATATATATATATATATATATATATATATATATATAGACACACACATACGCACAGAAAAAGAAAAACTCGCGGCTGCGATGTATATAATAAACAAGAAAAGAAGGAAGAAAGAGTGTTGTGAACACACTAAGAGAAAAATTACAATGAGTTAAATTTTCGAGGAGACTTCTAGTCCTTCGTCAGTGAGGAGTGAAGATAGTCTTCATTATATGTATGGATGCATATTTATGGATTCTTCTTCCGGGCACCTGCTAAGATGGGAAGTGCTCATTCTCCATTCAGCCCCGAAGAAACCATTACAGGATGTTCGAAAGATCGGTAGAAAAAGTAACTTTTCGAGACGGACAAGCCCTAAAGAAGACTTTATGAATATTTTGGAGACCGTGGAAGCCTACGTGAATATATTTCAAGGAAATGAGGACGGTTCGATTTGTTCTTCCCAACTATCCCTCCATCAATTGATTTCAGCACTTAACTCAGCCAATGGTAGGCACAAAAAAGCTAAAATGTCTATTGTGATTTTTCATTTTTTTTTTTTTAGAGGGGGTGGGGGTTACAGAAACCAATATCTTACATATTCTTAGCACATTCAATTTCATTTTGTTTTTTTACATAAGGCCTTGCAATGTTAGAAAATGACATTATATACATGTTAGTTCTTGTTACCTTCCATTAATGATGAGCTTACATATTTCATCTCGATGAACTGTCAATCTGAACGATTTCTTATTTGATATCGGTTCTGTACTACTGAAATCTCTCGATATAAGCTATTGCCATTTTTTTCTGAAATGTAGAAGCGAATGGCCGGTCCCGATGCAAATGAATGGGAGGTTCCGGCCGGATGACGTCGGAAGCAAGGAGCCGATAGCCACTAAGATACGAAAGTAAGAGTTCCGCCTGACCCTACTTCCCATTCCCACGGAGGTCAGCTGTTCTGTCAGCTGAGACAGTCACCTGCCTCTCGACCTTCCCACTTGTCCTCAGCGGGAGTCTCTCCTCACAAAGGCAGGAAGTGAATATTCAACACATCTCTAATAGACGTAGTTGAGCCAGACACACGGCGTAGAGGAACGAACATGGCACACTTACCCTGGCCATAGGAAATATGCTCACCTAACACACTAGACTGAGGAAGGAAGGAATTCACGCAGAATAAGAAAACATTCATCAGATTATCTAAATTTAAGATTGGATATGTATTCGTCTGTCTGCCAAAACAAAAATGCAAAAAAGAACTACAGAATTTTCGACTATTTATTGACTCTCGTTATTTACTTTTTGTTTTCATTTATAAATATTAATTTATTGTGATATATTATCCCACGTAAATTTTAAACAATTGATGCGAGGAAATAGAATAAAAAATCTATCATTCTGGGCATCTAGCTCGTCCCGGTGGTGTAATGGTTAGCATTCGTGCCCGGAAAGCAGGAGATCCTGGCTGGGACAGTTAGTTTTTCAACGTGGGAAAATATACCAGAACACAATTAATATTTGTTTCATGAAAAAAATTTCCTCCAGGCAAAAATCAGCATTCAATGGGCTCCTACCACCCAAACACAAATACGAATCTCTCATAGTCGAAACGGTTGAGGGGAATGTAGTTTTGTGGGAGGCCATAATTTATAGTAGTAGTAAGTTGTTATTTGAAATACGAGAAAGTTTACCGAACATATTAGGTGTAAAATTTAATTTTCTAATGTTTATATTATATAAAATATTTGCGAAAATGCTTGTTAATGGAGATATTTAAGAAAGTAACTTGCAGGAATTGTCGGCGCTCACCTCCATTCTTCCTCCCTGGTCAGACTAGTCCAACGCTGAGTGGTCATTGTTCTCTCTAGTTTTTAAATTAAATTTCGCCGTGTACTCGTATTCCTACCAATCTTCAGTGAAACGAGGGAACTCTGCTAAGCTGCTCCAACGTGAAGGACATGTTTTGAAAGAGCAGGCATTCTACGATACTTAAAACGTAAAAAACAAAACCTGTAGGTAAGGTTATACTTCCCCCTTTCCATAAGGTTACTAATAAGGAAACAGAGAGGCAATTATTTAGTGGAGACCATGTCACAAGTAGATGTGGCACCCAGGCGCTAGTTAGTTCAAGCATGATTATGGCCGTCTTACCTCCGATGAATATTCACAGTGTGATTAGGAGCAGCTACCATATACATAGGTAGTACCCTGCACCGACCGTTTTTTTTTTTTTTTTTTACGTAAAACCAACCTGAACAACAAACAGCAAGAAGATACAAAAAAAAAAAAAAAAAAAAAAAAAAAAAAAAAAAAAAAAAAAAAAAAAAAAAAAAAAAAAAANAAAAAAAAAAAAAAAAAAAAAAAAAAAAAAAAAAAAAAGTCACTTAAAAGTTATTTTGTATACAACTCTTATTTTTATATCCATATAATGATGTCCTCACAAGAAATACTATTTTTGTCTTACAAATAAAAATATTATCAAGGGAAAATTACATCACAACTGTAAAACAGGGCATGGTAGACATTTTCATGGAACGGTCTTAAGTGGAAAGGGTGTATCCAAAATTTTCTCTTACTAGAACTTATTATTAAGATTATCCCCTACTCCTTACCGGCCTGATTTTGCTCATACCTCTACTTTTTTTTTTACCTAAAAGCAAAATGCTAAATTCTATTAGGAAATACAACTGACTGCTTCTTCAAGGTAGAAAAATTATATTTTACGGAACAGGTAAACCCACACTCAAAAGAGTTTATACAAGAAACGTAAGGGAGTTAGAAATATTATTTATTTTGTGGTCTTTAATCCCACGTAAATTTAGATAATTTTTAGTGCAAGGGAACAGAATAAAAAATCTAACTGTCCCAGCCAGGACACGAACCTGGATCCCCTGCTATCCGGGCCGGTGCATTTACCACTTATGCTACCGGGACAAGTCTGATAAGTGGTAAATGCACCGGCCCGGATAGCAGGGGATCCAGGTTCGTGTCCTGGCTGGGACAGTTAGATTTTTTATTCTGTTCCCTTGCACTAAAAATTATGTAAGGGAGTTAGAATAAAAAATATCTTACTACCTCAGCCGGGACTAGAACCCGGGTCTCCTACTTTCCGGGCAGTTATGCTGACCAGTGCACCACCGAGGCAAGCTAGATAATCTCTGAAACTCCCCGCACTTTACTCCGAGTCTAAACCCCCGAGTTAGACAAAAATATCGTCCGATTTCGCTCAAAACGATCTTTATCTTTCAATTTAACCCACATTTCATTAGAAAAGACAACTAATTGCGACTTCTGAGTTTTAAAATTGAAATTTCGGGTTCAGATAAACTCCAGATTCTAGTTGTCCAATACTGCTTCGTAATTACTAAAATATTTCATTTATCAGTAACTGAATAAATGTTGAGTCACGTCACTCTAAAGTAAATATTACGCCCGCTATACCGAAAAAAAATATGTTTGCACTCACACTTGAGATTCAGTTAATCCCCCACTCCGATTCTCCGATTTCATGAGAAAAAAAAAAACAACTAATAGAGGCTTCTAGGTCGTAAAGCTAAAAATTTACTGTTTAGGTGAATCTGGGGTTCATTTATATTAATTCCTATTCGTCTGCTTTTGCTCAATAACAAACTTGTACTATGGTTTTGTCTGCAAAAGTCACAAGCCAAATTCCAAAAAGAAAAATGAAAACTGTTAACAATAGGACGCTGCTAAGACACACCCACATTCTTATTTTAGAGTGTGTTAATTAGGAGAATACAGAAAAACAATTAAAAAAAAGAAAAATGAAATCAGTCACGAGAATCATCATTTAGAATTCGTTAAAATACAAACCTTCATGAAAAGAAGAAATTATAGTCACAAAAATAAATGTAATAGAGAATATTATAAGTTATTATTTATATAATTACTAGGTATTATATTAGCTTGCACATTAATATGTTAACTATTAGAATCTAATAGTTTATTGTGTGGTTAAAGAATGTAGGTTATTGCTCCAGAGAGTCAGTGTCTCAAGTATCGAATTACAAAAGATAAGCAAGAGGAATAGTGAGACTTCCAACATTTCTTCTCTCTTTCTTCAAGAAATAACGCCTTTCTCCCTTCAGTGTTCCTGCCTGCTCCGAGGAACGATAAGATTACAGTGTTTACAAGAGCAGAATCAATCACAAAACTTATTCCGACTGCGAGATAAGACAACAAGCTTTCAACATATTTCAAGTACCAATTAAGTAGATAACTTGATATCAAAGGACAAATAATAAATAATTAGGTCTCTAAAAAAGAAAAGAAAAATCTATACTCTCACAGGAGAGCTGGACAGCAAGCAAATAACCTCAGGGGAATATTTACATACAGGATGGGTGACAGGCATCTTTGGTAGGACCTACAAGGAGTACATAGGCCGACTTTGGATATTAGAGTTAATATTAGAGTTGGGCCTCTAATTATTTTAAAAAATTAATGAATAATTTACGTCAAAACAAAAACCTTTATTAAACATATTATATATTGTATTAATGACCGTCAGGAAACGCTCACAAAAATGGTCGGGATGTATATCTAAAATAAGATAAAAAATAATATAGTTTTATTTGAATTATACATCCCAAGGTTTCGGCTTACATTGTAAGCCATCTTCAGGGCTTTCATGCGTGGATGAATCATCGTGAGAGATGAGTATTTTACAGGTAAACAAAATAGACTAACCTCAGCAGATCATTCTCTTACTTAAATAATACCCAATTTATTTATATTTGTATTTATTTTGGCCGAATCCCAGAACTTATCTTGCCCATGTCGCTCTTAGCAATTAAGAAATGACAATTTTTCCCCCTTCTTTCACACCGTTTACAAGTTTTGATGCAGAAGCAGAGAAAATAAGGCGGGTGATGACAGACCGGCAGTTTTATGCAACACATAATCCACTTATTTTAATTAATGCAAGGGAAAAGAATAAAAAATCTAACTGTCCCAGCCAGGACTCGAACCTGGATCTCCTGCTTTCCGGGCCGGTGCATTTACCAATTATGCTATCGGGAGAGCCAGATAACTTATTCCCAGCACTAGTGTCGAAAGTCTAACCTACGAGAAAGACGAATACATGCTCGGCGGAGCTGACATTGTCAAGCTATTTATCGACTCTCGTTGTATACTTTTAATTTTCGTTTATAAATATTAATTTTATTTGTGGTTTTTAATCCCACATTAATTTTAAACAAATAATGCAAAGGAATAGAATAAAAAATCTATGTCCCTTGCCCGGTTAGCAGGAGATACAGGTTCGAGCCATGGCTGGGACAGTTACATTTTTTATTCTATTGCCTTGCATTAATTGTTTAAAATTAATGTGGGATTAAATACCACAAATAAAATTAATATTTATAAATAATGCACTTATGTAGGCTCAGTAAACATAAATTGAGGGTCAGATGAAAGCGATTTACATGATTCCACTAGCTCAGGAAGTGAGATAACCGATACTGCCTAGCGGCTAGCATACCTATCACAACCACTTCCCCTTCAACTTAAGCGTGTGAAACAACAAACACAAGGGAGCCAACATTCCTGCCTATGAAGATAAGCAGCCGAATATATCAGCCGAAAAGCAGAGTACTTCACAAAAAAAGAAAAAATAATCCCACGTTAATAGTAATTTATTACATAATTATGTTACATATATAATTAATTCAGTTACATAAATCTATATTAAAAAAAAAAAAAAAGAATACATTATGATTGTATGAAATGGAAGTACTAATTTAATATATAAATCGTAAAGAAAAATGAATGCAAAAGGTTAGGACACTTAAGATAACCGGTAAAATATATTAGAGGAAGGACTCGCCCACCATTCGGAAATTTCTTCCTTAATATAATTTTTCGCCAAAAATTTATAGAAAAAGAACGTTATATATAGAAAATTATCTTTTACAGCTAATATGTATCATAAACTTTCGTCATTCAATCAACAAAGAAGATATTAAAATTATCAATTCATGTCAATATCAATTATCATATTTTTCTATAATTTGTTTCGTAACGCTACTAACAACAAAAATATAAAGGTATATATATATATATATTCTCATTTACATACATATCTACATTTCTTTTTTAATGGGCCATATTTCTCCAATGTAGTATGCAGGATGGGTGAAGATGCGTTGAAATTTTTCAAAGGTCACGCCATGGGTAGCTTTATTTCCCTCCACTTCGGTAATTTGATAGAAGTTTCACATTCGTTACCATCCTTAATCTCAACCTACTCACAAGCCTTTTATCTTTTATATAAAGGGGTATTAAACAACTGTTTTCAACTAAATACTTGAGTTATTATATATTTGACATAAAATACAATTAATACTCAATTATAGTCAATTGTTATCTAGTGTTATTAGGTATGCTTAATACCATTCTTGGGATGGCTGTCGATGAAATCTTGGAACGCAATTTTAACTTCGTCGAATTTAGAGAAAATGGGGATCGAAACAAGTAATAATTTAGCCAGCAAACTTTTCATCATTGATTGGTGACAAACTTCCGGTAAAATACTCGGAAGACTTTTACAACAAGTTTTCTCAAATTTCTAACCTCTTAGCTAATTTCTGAAGAGTTTGTTCGTGAGGGACCAGTCTACCGCTCTTTTTCACCTTCCTCATAGTGAGTAGATGGCGACTAACAGTATCTTTCGACATACTAGTATACATAAATATTATATATTGTGGACAGATTTGACTCAACAGCTTCCTGCAGGACCTCATCAATACCCATTAAAGGGAGCCCTTCTTCATTTCCAATGTCGTATATTCATTCAGACTAAAGCCACAGTGCGCTGGTCAAGGACAAGTTCCACTAAATATATAATTTCACGAGTTGCTTCTGCTGCTATAATTTTTTTTTTCTTTTCTTTTTTTCAGCAATGCCTCACCTACGAAAACTTTTTAGGACACTGTCATATTTCTTCTTTAAAACAAATAACTAAACTGAGACTTTTTTTTATTTTTTTTTAAAGAAGTCGAATGGGATTTAACAAGCATAGAGAATGCTCTAAAGGGTTTATTAAGTATTGGTAAGTATTAAATAGGATTGAAAAATGTAGTCCTTTGCAATTTTGAATTTGTTAAAACGGTCATTTTTTTTATACACCCATTTATTTTCATTATATTTGAAGAAAATTTAATAAGGGTTAGCTGAAAAATGTTTCATTATTAAAGTCGGTATATTCACACATGTGTGTTTGTTACTTAAACAAGTAATATTCCTTAATATGAAGTAATAAAATGAAATATTTTTCTACGAATGAATACCAAATACATTTCTGTAAATAATGAACTCAGATTGTCATTTTTTAATTAAAAACGCCATGAGAAATTTTATTAAGATACATTGATCACTTATAAACAGTTAAATTATAATTTACAGTTTAAGTAAATCCTAACCCCTAACTGTTAAATTTCGGTGTGGAACTTCAAAAATGATTCTTTTATCAATAAACACATTAACTTTAAAATTAATATTATGCTCTCTACATAAAAAAAAAAAAAAAAATATCACAATTGGCGTTTCAGGTAATCATTGAAATTCGCTCCATTTCGCTCATTTTCAATGAGCCCTTTTACACATTAAAAAGAAACATATTGGATGTGTAACATGGCAGATACAAATTGGTCAATAAAGACATGTGTGTTTAGTTTCATAACTCTTAAACTAATATTACGCCCGCAACACCGAAAAAACTTATTTTTTGGGTTTTTGTTTTTTTAGACGCACTTGAAATTTCAGGTCCTCTCCCAATCCTATTCATTCGAATAAAGAGCTTGGTCTTTCGATTTGCAAACTTCATCTATATGCCGAATTTCATTATGAAAAACTAAAAACTGTGGCTTGTAGGCCGCTGACAGACACATTGTTGGTGTATGATAGAAGGAAAATCGGGGGAAAAAAACCGTTATGAGAACAACCTTCATTTCTACCGAATTAGTTTTATTTTAGTTATTCTTTTTTTGTTTGAGATATAAGTTTATGCAATGATTAATGCCGATTCGATTCTTTATAACTTCAGTAATTAAAAGAAATAATGGATATAAGAGATGGGTAGCTGTTGGAGAGAAAATGATCCTAGCCCCTTAAGGACGCCATAAGAAGCGGACAATGGGAGCCATTAGAAATGGTCGGAGGGCATACCTCCTTCAGACTGCATCCTACCAGCTGCCGCCATTGTAAGGGACCTGTCGTAGGAACACCTGAAGGGTACTTGCAGGTGATGCCGAACCTGTCCCGAAGGACAGCCCACCTAACGTCTTCCCAGAGGATCCGACGTTCTTCGGCTCAGGAGGAAGACAAGCATGCAACCAAAGATTGTCATCCGATGGTTTCAGCCAAGAAACTTAAGGACAGGACGTCTTCATGTTAGCCCTGAAGAAGGCTTACAATGTAAGCCGAAACGTCGGCAGATAATTTAACAAAAGACACTTTTTTTTAAATTTGTATTTTTCTTTTCTTTTTTTTTTATCTAAAACATCTAATACTAGATATTAATAAATTTTTCGAAGCAACACTTCATAACTCCCACAAAAAACTGAACAAACTCGTATTAATTCACGTAGGCTTCAACAGTACCTAGAGATATTCATAGATCCTGCTTCAGGGTTTGACAAATATGTCTTTATCTCCCGAGATTTCGCGCATCGTGAGATGGCTTCTTCAGAGCAGAATGGACAATGAGAGCGACTACTGTGGTCTGTTGTCGCTTACATTCCACATCCTTTCCTAAAGAAGCCATCACGTGAAAGCTCGGAAAAAAACAAACACGTAGTTTTTTTTTTTATTTCTTTGTTTTGTTATAATAGAATTTGCGGATTAGGATTTTCGTTGGAATAAGAAGTAAAATTACTTTATATCGTGCTAAACGGTTCTGTGACTTCCTATGTTAATCTTATACTATTTTATTTATTTATTTTACGAAGTTCAGAGCTCGCCATTAAATAATTTCGTATATATCCATCACCAACACATTGGTGGCAGACAAGTCCACTGCAACGAGAATTCTTCCCTACAAGTCCGGTAGCTGGTCTGGGAATGTGGGGATATACGAGGCATTTGGCAAACGTTCCCCCCAGAGGAACAACGGAAGTCAGTCATTACCAATGCTCGGCGGGGTTCGGCGACATGTCAAAGTGTACTTCACTCACACAACTACCACCACCTACAGAAATCAATGTCACACTCAACAGTGTGTAGAGCCACTCCTAGCAAAGAGGAAGTATCCAAGAATTAAAGATCAATAATGTATTATCCATTAGTTGATACGTTAAAGCAAATTTCCGAATTAGGAGCATTTAGAAAATTATGATTTTGCATTCCACAATGAAAATTATGTTAAGTATTTGTGAATCTGAGAGAAAAATCATCACACACAGATTTAAGTAAAACAAAATTGAACTCAGTTTAATTCTTATCAAACTAAATAGTAAGGCTGGATTCAAATTATATCAATATCAAAAGAGAAAGAAAAACTTTTATTCTGAAAAGATTTGAACAAAATTTTAGTGGACACACAATTAACTCTTTGAAAGAAATTATGAAGTAAGGACAGCTGCTTGAAAAATTTAATAGAGAAGGCAGAGTTTTCCTGTATAAGTTGGTATCATCTCTAGTAGAAAATTAAGTTAACCAAATATTTTAATTCCCCAATATAGTCCATTTACTGAAGTATTTTTCAAGTTATAAAGCTTCGGTACTAACATTTCAGAAGGGGAATAGTAAGGAATGTGTTCCAAAAATCTCAAACACCATTTGACGGCATTGCCTTCATTGAGAAGCAGACATTTCAAAAAGCTGATTAGAGAGCAAAACTAGTCTCTTTCTCTGCCGCCTGGGCTAATAAGAAGACTATTTCTTTATTTTAAATTTATCTATTTCTCTAATCATTCAGCTTAAGTAATCATTTAAAAAGTAATATAATGACAAAGCCTACATATAGTTAATATTGCACAAGTACACCTCAAACAAAATATAATGATATTATTAGTTTAATTTAATTAAAGCAATTTAAATACATGAGTAATAGCAAAGAAATATTAATAAATAATTTAGCATATTAAAAAAAGTAATTATCAGGAACCAAAATATATTTAGTCAGTTATAATATTTACAATAATTAATATTTATTTGAGGATAGTTTGTTGAATAAATTTGTTTGTCTCCATAATTTTACTCTTTTACTGAAATACTTGTCATGTAGCCCCTAAACAATGGTGGTGGGGGGGGGGGTTAGTGACAAATGTGTTATCTGTTTCTCGAAGAGGCGACCGTAGTATTCGCTCAATGAAACATTTGTTTCACGATAAGAGGAAGATTTACGAAGTTCAAGGACGAAATTGAAACACGAGAATTTTAATTAACCTTCTATTTTTAGCAGATTACTTATAGTGAAGTAGTGCTCTTCACGCTGTTCTTGTTTTTTTCAATTGATACGCACCAATCCTATATATATANAACCAATTTGTTTAAAATTATTTATTATTAAATATAAATCAGCTATAATTATTTAAATTAAAAAGTTTCTATGGGGTATAGCGGTGACCCCATCACCTTGATCTGACAGTGATATTAACTGAATCATACAGACAAGACATTCACTACTGAATTTTAAAACTGCTAAACATTAGTTTATATCAGTTGAATATATTTCCCTCCATATTAAAATTTCATTGCCTAAAAATAACTCTCTCCTCAACTATTCCTCAGAAATTATTTCATTCCACTTTTATTTCTGCTATTCAGCATATTTATTATTGATGCTAGCCCACTTCCCAAAAGATTTCAATAATTATAATTAAATACTCATCACTCCATCAAAAGCTGTTAACAATTAGAAGGAAAACTTTCAAAAAAGAATGCTTCATATCAAGCTTGGGACAATACAGTATAAAGACAAATTATGAGTAGTCTCCAATTAAATAACAAGTTTTTAAGTATAATTACTCTAAACTCAAAGTTAATTTGAAAGCAATTGGTTAAAGGACCACATAAAATAACTTAATATAAAATTAGGGAAATAACATTTATTTCCAAAAGCCAGTATATATATACACACTCACACAAACATTGGTTAGTGGTTCAATATTTAAACAGTTTTTTGTCTTTCTTTTCTTCTACACATGCATATATGAATGATCAAATAGATACCTGACATGCTTGTTGGTATAACTCACATTGGATACCTCTCTTCACTGTAATAGAGTTGGCCACCAACATTACATGTTCTCTAGTGTGCCAAAGATCAAGTTAACGCGGTTTTTCTATCTGGGTGCGTATAGCCTGAGCATATATTTTTTTTCAAGGGGGGGGGGGGGCAGATTATATATGAAAAAAGGTTAGCCAGCGATAAGCTTAATTTTATTTTTGAAATTAGTAATAATAAAAGAGACATAGAAGTTTCTTTTCTTGTGACTATTTTAACTTCCTTAAAATTCAGGTTATCATTTGTTAACCCTCTTTTAATTTTAAAAAGGAAGAAAATCCTACAATTTACTTGCTAGTAAGTAGATATAATACAGCTAAGAAAAATTAAAAGCAAGTATGAATGGAGTGTTCATTAATTCTAAAAGGCTTTCCTAAGAACTAGTGACCGTTTGCTGAAAATAGGAACATTTTTTCATATTTCAAAATACCATTCTGCACGTACTAAATCTACACTGAGAAAAAACTATCCTAAACAGAAATCAGCCTAAATCAACAGTAAAATTTATTTTTTCTTAACATTTCAGTCATGAATAAATTTTTTCTATACATCATTAAGTCCTCAGTTTTCTAGAGACTTGAGGGAACATAAAATCATCATGAAAAGGACTAGGTACATTATAGATATTAATCAAATTGACAAACTATAGACTACAATTTTTTTCCCCAGAAACTAATAATGCTGTTAATTATTACTAAGTTATAGCAAATTCTGAGGTAATATTAACATTATACAAATGAGTAGTTAAATTCATAATTTAATTTTTTTTTCCAATATATAATAATATAATGAATTCAAAATTTAGTTATACTTACTCTAATAGCCATTTTCAAACTTGCAACAACATTAATAATATCATAGACTCTTCGCTTCTCTATTCCTAGACTAAAAGCTAGATTTCCTAGTGAGATCACTTTAAATTGCCCATTTGGAATGTCTAAACGATACATAACAAGGAATCTAAAACAAAAATATTAAAATAAAGAACATTATTTGCATTAACTTTAACCAGTTAAATTTTTTTTTTTTTTTTTTTTATGACTCAGTGGGATATTTTTTAAACATCACTGAGATAGTAGACAAAATGGTTTAATGTATTTAAATCAGCCTAGACTAGAGCTGTAAATGAATCATATTTTTCCAATAGAGAATTGGAACAACATTTAGGGCTATTTTCCTAATGGAGTAGCCATCAAGGCCAACAGAATATTAGGAGGGAAAAAGTTTATGCTCAGTGAACCAGAGATGTCTAGCAGCAAAGTCAATAAACTATAAACCTCTCCAATCCTTCTAAGGCACTTAAAACTATAAGTGAGAAAAACAAATGGAAAAATAATTGTTCCCTCTTAGGAAACACTTAGTAACACTTGAAACTATAAAAGGTCATCAGGAATTAAACAATAAAAAATACTAGTAAATCAACAACATGAATTGGCAAATTTCTGTAAAAGCCAATAATTATTTCCATTCCTGGAGCTTCAGAAAAGTTATTTAGTGACATAGATGTTAGGGATACTTATTAATATAAGTATTCTCCAGACAGGAAGGTAAAAATAAAATGAAATATTAAAGAGTATTGGACTGGACATCAGAATTAAGATCTGTAAGTCCAGTACATGAAAAAATAAGTTATATTTCAAAAATATAAATTGAAAGCAAGTAATTCAACTAAACTTACTTGTGACAGATGAAACTTAAAGATCGAAATCGCCTGCTACAGTTTTTTGCAGGTTTAATATTAACCTCTTCTTCTTTTATTTTTTGATCAGTATTTTCTTCCATCGGAAAATGACTAGTAGCTACTTTTGTTAATAACTTTAAATTTGCCATGGGAGAAATAGGAGAGTTCCCATTATGATTCAAATGTCCTAAAACCACTCTTTTAGGTGGGCTTTTATAATATGAAAGAGGATCCATACCTGTAAATGAGAACGGACATTAACCTGAGCTAATGATGACTAAGTAGGCAGATAAACAATGCAAACAGTGCGAATTTCGGAATTGGCGGGGTTTTTACTTACTTAATCACAGAGTTGAAATTTCTTTTCGGTCCAGTCTCACTCGGTCAAAACATTTGTGGGTACTGCAGAGGACTTGTCCCTTTCACCCGAACCACTGGCATTCGAGTACTTTCACTAAACCAGCAGTATTTGTTTTGGCGGTTCAAGCCCCCTCCCACTTCTACACTCAAAACGTATAATCTGGCGGTTTTCCACGTGAAATGTGACGTCATGAGTTTTAAACCAGCCGCACATGCGCAGCAGTTTCTTCCACAGCTCGCCCTGCGCTCTAGCGGCAGGCAGCTGAATTACGAATTGAAAACAGACTAAAACAGCAGTTAGGGTTCACCAGAACTGGAAGGTAATATTGTATAATATTCGAGAGCTGTGTGATTCGTGTTGTATTTTGTTGTATCTTGAATATTGTAATTTGGAAACGGTCTCCTTTATCTTTTTGTTGTTCTTCTGTGTTCGGAATTGTTTTGTGTCACGAGGACATATTTCAAACCCATCACACAGGATTATTGGAATTTCAAAGTAAGTTTATACGCTTATTTAATGTATTCACATGAATATATTTACTTAACAATTTAAAAGTAACAAGAATAATTTATTTTGTTTTTTCATCAGCTTATTATTTATTCCAGTTTTTGTTTTCCTTTAAGAATTAAATAAGTTAGTGTATGGCCTGGTTAATATATTGAACTAGATTCACTCATTGTCATTCTATATTATCAAATCGAAATAATTATTGGTAAATATAATTTTTTAATGTATCAATTGACACTGTGACGTTCCTTTTTATTAGAAGAACAGACACCTGTTGCTGTCTGACTGCAATGCTTTCAGTAAACTATACAATATATTTCATTTACAAAAGCAGTTATATTTTACTTCTTCTGATTGAGAAAAATATAAACCTGTATTTTATTATCTTTTTTTGGAATAATTTTATTTTGTGCCACATTCGAATACCGGAAACATTTGTTTCTGCCATGATTTTTTTTATAGTTGTGGGATTAGGTTTATGGTGTAGTATAAGTCTAGGGTCTTTGCAGGGGTGTTGTGGTATGACAGGACTGTGGTGATTGCTTGTTGACAGCAGAGGTCATTGAAGTCAGCCTCTTGTCCCAGTGACTATATCAGTGCCCCCCTCTACTCCTTATAGATTACTCTCAGATCTCATCTCCGTGCGTACGCACCTACTCCCATTTCCAGTTTTCAGGCGATCTAGGGGGAGGCGGAGATCCCCTCCCATTCATTTGAAATTAAAATAGGAATGTAACC
The DNA here is from genome assembly GCA_000696205.2 of Oncopeltus fasciatus. Taxonomy (NCBI): domain Eukaryota; kingdom Metazoa; phylum Arthropoda; class Insecta; order Hemiptera; family Lygaeidae; genus Oncopeltus; species Oncopeltus fasciatus. The sequence goes on from KZ807023.1 coordinate 93,485, forward strand.
TATAAAAATACTAATTAGCCCCTCGGCTTGGACTGAATGGTAATAATACAAGTTTGATATCCTTCCACTGCTTTATGTGGACATAAAAACCAGTTTGGAGCCTGGAACGTGGTAATTGAGGAGGGGAGATGTCCTGGACCCCGTCTATCTGCCCGCCCTACCTACGACTCCACTTCTAACATCCTCTGGAATTCAACCCCCTCCAGACGACCCAAAGTCCTCCATTTTATATATACTTTCCAAATTAACATATATTTCAGAAAATAATGTATGACTTGATGTTTATTTTAATTTTATATTTATATAAAATACACCAGTGTGTGTGTGTGTGTGTGTGTGTGTGGGGGAGGGTGAATAAATTTGTTTGTCTCCATAATTTTACTCTTTTACTGAAATACTTGTCATGTAGCCCCTAAACAATGGTGGTGGGGGGGGGGGTTAGTGACAAATGTGTTATCTGTTTCTCGAAGAGGCGACCGTAGTATTCGCTCAATGAAACATTTGTTTCACGATAAGAGGAAGATTTACGAAGTTCAAGGACGAAATTGAAACACGAGAATTTTAATTAACCTTCTATTTTTAGCAGATTACTTATAGTGAAGTAGTGCTCTTCACGCTGTTCTTGTTTTTTTCAATTGATACGCACCAATCCTATATATATA
>KZ807023.1:99924-110989 GCA_000696205.2 Oncopeltus fasciatus
ACTCTTCTTAATATATAAATATAATCGTAGTATTTATTTTTACTAAATATATGTTTTTGTGAGTATTTCTTATTATTTAGTTGTAAGTTGTTCCCGTTAGCCGCAGCATGATTGTGTCACCGACCTACTCACCCCCATCGGTGAATTTGACTGTCAGTCCCATGTCCCCCTCCCCCTTGGGACTGCCCGCATAGGTGATGTATTCGGTGGCCCGATGTGGGCTCAGTGTGTCCCGTTATCCATCGCTGTGTGCCCAGTCATTGCCGGACAATACGTTCTCTCACAGAGACTGACAACAGGGCTCTCACAAATCCACACACTACAATCTCCTCCCTTTTCAACTTATACTTAAGTTCGCATTGATCAGCTTATTGGAATCTAATCTTTCCAGTAGGATTCTCATATGGGCAATCATCACTAACAGTAGAAGCTATTGTGTAAGCTTGTAAACTTATTTACAGTAGCCGATTCCTGAGATTGGGTTATTTGGATTCTTCAATTGAATAGACAAATACATTTTTTTTCAAAATTAATTTCATAAAGAAAATAAATTCAGTACCATGTAATTGAAAACATAGAAAGTCATTCACATAGGAGCTGCACAAACTAAGCTAATTCCTCAGTATCGTCGTTTATGAATATTTGTATTTGAACTATAGATTGTCATTCTTTCAACGACAGTTATTGAATACATATATTTGTATTTGAACTATGGATTGTCATGCTTTCAACGACAGTTATTGAATACATATATTTGTATTTGAACTATAGATTGTCATGCTTTCAACGACAGTTATAGAATACATATATTTGTATTTGAACTATGGATTGTTATGCGATCAACGACAGTTATAGAATACATATATTTGTATTTGAACTATGAATTGTTATGTCATCAACGACAGTTTTAGAACACACATTTTATAAGTAAACCTTTGTTGAGTTCCATTACTTCACACTGTATGTATATTAAGCCTGCTTCATCGAGCAAAGTGTTAACTCTCACCTGATATTTCAGGCGCCCCCCCACTTCTGATTTCTCCCAGTAGCGCTAACTCAGCCTATCGTTTAGCTCTCAACACAGCTGTTCGCCAAAATACATTAAGAAAAAACTAAAAAACTGAGGCTGAATGTTGACGAGGCGTCTCATTCCCCAAACCCCGAGTGTACTCAGAACTGTACTTATCTTCTATTGAAATTCGCAGTCAAATTCACTTGTCTTGAAAAAGAAAAACGTCTTACAGTTAAAAGCCTGTCGCTTCTCTCAAAGTGTTTTGTTTTTAAATTCAAATTTGAATGGGATTCATGCGAATTGTAGCGATATTATTGAGGCAAGTAGGCAAATACGCAGATCCAATGAGAACACAATCCAAAATCAGGATGCCATAAAACATGTGGATTTCATGAGAAGTCGAATCCTCATTTTCATTTTTTGTAGAGATTATTTAACACGAGGGTATTAGAAGAAGATCAATTCAAAAATCGTCAATATCCCCCTTTGCTATTAGATATTCTCAAGTATCAGTACAAAATTATTTACCAAAAATTCTCAATAACCTCTTGAATCTCTCACTTTCTCTCTCTCTCTCTGTCTATATATATATATACACAGACACACACATACATGTATACAATAAGGACTTCATTCAATATAATTTTGAACTGGCCATATATATTTTAACTAAGTAAGACCGGATGAAGATCTTTTGAAATATTTTAAAAGTCGTTTTATGCTACGAAATTTATAGCTTGATTTATCTCTTGAAATACACATCATGAACTTCTAATCGTATATATTATATATTGATGTTGTTTTTTAGTATATGTGTCATATTATTGTTTTGGTTCCCAAATCACGGTAAACTATAAAATGTCTCCCAAAACACAACAATCCTGATCAAGTTTTTCTTCAATGTGTTAAATATTCATATTACACTCGGTTAAATTTGGTTTTGTTATTTTTAAAGAGTTTAACATTACACATGATAAACATTATGAATATAAAATCTGAAATATATAATGTAAGTTATACATTTAAAATTCAGACATATTTGGCGTCTGATGCTTTTGGTAAAACTGTACAAGAGAATTTCAGTACCATCATTCTTTGGAATTTTTCAATTTCTCGCTGTCGCCCCCTATGCGTTCACGAAGAGTAAGTAAAACATGAAAGTGATTCAATGTCAGTCAATGAATGTGCGAAGAGATTCACGCACTGGTTATCAGAATAATATGAAGTGATTTCCACCAGACTATTGGATGAGTGCTATCTGCTGGCTAAATTAGGCATCCAAGACGGAGATATGGGGACAAGCTGGAGGAGAAAGGCTGTTTTACTCCTAATCGGGGAACTAAGTCTTCAAGTGATAAGTCGCTAGATAAGATAAGCCCTTAATGGATGAGATAGTTCTGGAACGAGCCCTTCACTAATTCCCTACACTACTCATGTTGGAGGACTGTCACACTATAGGCCAACTTAACGGGCCTCAACTAGTTATCCCATTGCCTTCAAGAATAAATAAATATATATTCTATGTGATACTTATTGTTCTTCAATTCTATTACTTAATTGTGAAATTTTTTGAATTTTATTCAAATGGAGAATTTTTTTGACTGTAGAAATTATTATTAGATTTTTTTGGGGGGGGGGGGTAGGATTAGTCAAGGTAGTCCAAAAAAAAAAAAAATAATACTAATTTTTTTTTACGTGCAAATAATTTTAAAAAATACACATTTTTTAAATTGTATTTTTGGATCTATTTTGACCGAACCCCAAAAAAACCATTTAATTTGAATTTTATTGTATTTTGAGTTTAAAATTTATTCTAGGTTTATTTATAATGGACTACTTTGAATTCATGTGGCACACTTTTAAATTTCAATGGCAGATTATATATAAAAATTTATTGATTATGTTAGAACTCCAATTGGAAACCACACTAAATTATTTCAGCAAAGAACAATTAAAATAAACTTACATTTTAGCAGATTTCCTGTAGGTACCTTGACGTTACTATTTAAAAATTTCCGATCCTACAAGAGACGCTAAAAATTTATTAGTCCACTAAAAATTATATAGATAATTTTTAGTGCAAGGGAACAGAATAAAAAATCTAACTGTCCCAGCCAGGACTCGAACATATGCCAAAAAGTTTTGTGTATTTGGAGTGTGTTTTTACCTCACTCAAACTACTAATTCAGATTTTTTTTTTCTTTTTTAAGTTTGGAAGGAAATATTGAAACACTAGTAGTTATTATGATCTATATGTTTCGACGAATTTGTTTTTAACAATAAATACATTTAGTTAAAAATCATAACAATCATTGCATATTAAATGTCTCGTTAGTTGGCGCTGCCCCTGCGTGACCTGACTGCTTTAATTCTCTTTTTCGTTTTCTGCCGGCTAAGAGGCAGTGGTCGAGTGTGTGTTCCTCGACAAAGCCGATAATAATTGGATGGTCTTGGGGGACGGCGGCCATACTCCAGCCAGGACGAAATCACCTGCTGGAGGAGTAATTGCTCCAGAGGATCTCCGGGTACCATCGGTGGCGATCTTACCATTCCTCCTCCTGTGACAGTGGTCGGTTTTCGTCTGATTTGTCCGCTTCTCGGACCACTGATACCGCCCACAGCTTCAGATATTCAGCTTGTTAGTAGTGAATCCTTCTCTGCATACTGTGACAGATCTCAGTAACTGTTCCATTCCAGTAGGCCAGTAAATCATTATTACGAAACAGTATATTTCTATATAGTTTTCATTTTATATCTTAATATAATTTTTCGAAATATATTCACGAAAGTTTGTGAGTATGTGGGAAGGGGATATATTTAAAGTTAGTATATTTTTTCAGGAGAAGGGTGAATGGTCCTGCTCCCAACCCTTACTAATATTTTTATTAATTATTGTGTGTTAATATTTTAATTCTATAGTGATTTCCTGCCACTAAAAAAATCTATGGAGAAATGCAGTTCTTATAGAGTTTTATCAATATAATTTTTAATGTGATATCCTGCAACTGAAATTTATAGAATCAATATAATTNCCTAGTTCTATACATTTTTTTCATTCAGAAAATCTGCGAAAAACCTAATTTGACACATGTCTGTTGAATTTAGGTAGTCGTGGCCATTGAAATAACGTTAGTCATTCTGAATGTGGTTGAAGAAATGTTGCCTTTTGTAAAGAGAATGATAGATGGAATGATAACCAATATGAAATAAAGAAGACTATATATGATGCTCGGCAAAAATACAAGCGACAGTAAAACGAAGCAACTAGAGGTCATCTGTGTAATACGCAATGAGGAAGGAATTTATGGGAAATTACATGGAGGTGATTCAATGACAAACTCTAGAGAAGAGTATGAGTTGTTAGTGTTTACCGTGCAGGTAACTGGTATCATACACCAAAACAGCATCTTCACAACCTTCCCTTCACAATAATCGTGAATGGGACTATAGGGAATATATAGATAGATATGTAGCGCCTACAGAAAACCTTTTTGATGAAAACAGAAGGAATGTGTGCTCATGTCTATGAGGCTAGGTGCTGCACTGCAGGGATCTATAATAAAGCAATAATAATAAAAAAATAAATAGCGTTATAATATAAAATTTCAATGGATTAAAATAGGTACAGCACCTTAACGATACCCCCCTCCTACATATATATATATATATATGCCTCTACACTCTTTAGTGTCCGCCATTTTTAAATAAAGAGACCAAATTCGGTCATTAGCATATTTTTCTATATGTTAATGACTGATAACGGTTAAAACGGTGGGGAGAGAAGAAATTTTAAAATTGCAATACCTTCGTTAATATTAGCATTAGAAAAAAAGAAAAAAAATTTTATAACTTAATTTGTTTAAAAAGTATTTTTTAGCTATTGTATTTGTTGTGGTATTTAATCCCACAGTAACTTTATATAATAAATGCAAGGGAATACAATAAAAAATCTTACTACCTCAGCCGGGACTCGGAGATATACTAGGAGATCCGGGTTCGAGTTCTGGCTGAGGTAGTAAGATTTTTTATTGTATTCCCTTGCATTTATTTTATAAGTTTATTTGTTTTTAACATTTATATCCTATAACGATTTTACAAAATCCATGAGTGGGTGTAATTTCATAATAATATTTTTGTGGACGATCAACAGGAGGTAGGTTGGACAGATAACGCCCAATGGAATTTGTATTTTAGAATACATTTGGAACAGTAAATATTGAATTTTCAACTTGTCCTTCTTCTAAATTCTCCTTTCCCTCTTCTTTCTCTTGACCGATTTAGGATTTAAATATATAAATAGTAATAATTAAATTTATTATTTAATAATTAAACAGAAAGTTTTAATAACGGAAGTTTATTCCAAACTGTTATGAATATTTTTTTATTTATTTATGAAATCACTCTATGGCGAGGGGTTGCAGAGGAACACCAAATATTTTAAATGTAATGTATTATTGGTGTTATGAAAAATGTTAAAAATAAATAAATAGCGCTAATGACCTGAGCAGTCGAAAAAAAAAAAATCAATGTTTGCAAATTTTTTTATTTTCTAGCTTTTTATACTGTCAGATTATACATTAACTCTTGTTGAACGAGGCATTTAAGAATACAGCTACAATTGTCAGAAACAGTGAAGAAGTATGTGATATTTTCCGAAATTCCCCCCCCCCCCCACTTGTAACTTACTCATATTTATATCTTAAATTTGCTTATCTTAAATTTTGCTCCTGCGCTTCGGATTTCCACCATTACAATTGCTGGTGAAAATTGGATTTTCTTTGGGCACAGCCGAACCTTGAAATCGGCCATGAACATATTGCTATACCTCTCATAGAGAAATCATGACGGATATGTGGAAGATGGTTTCCAATAAACTAGCTAGTAGAGAAGAATGAGTAAGTATTAAAAATAACCAAAAAATAATACATTGGTCTTCTGCCCTTATATACTTGTAATGCAATGAGTTCTGCAAAGAATAAATAGAAAATAATCACAATGCGAACATAGCTTTTTTTGTGAATTAAAGGAGGAAATTCGCTTATTTTTATTAGTTTCTCCTGGTTAACTGTTTCTCCCCTCTCTGAGAATGTAGACGGAGATTCATACTCTTCGTGTGTAGTGAGTTCTTGCTCTAGGGGGGGGGGGGTGCTGGGGTTCAGTGGCATTTGGGGGAATCTAACCGCAGAACTATCTCCTCCCCCACCCCTCGTGTGAGACATTGTCTATAACCTCGCTTCTGCATCGACCCCACATCTTCAGAGCCCGGAGAACTCTTTGCTCTCGTTGTCCGCTGTTCGTGCCTGCTCCTTCAGTCTGCCTGTTCCCCTACAACTCTCCTCTTTCCACCCATCCAGTAATACATTCAGAGTAGTCATCAAATACATTTCCATCTACTTTCAATTACGCGGATTAACTGGGTCCGATTTAATACATTTTTTTAAATTATTTTTATGTTAAAATTTCATATTTAAAAAAAATGTTATTTTAATGAACTGGGGCGAAGCTATACAATTATAAGGAATAAAAAAAAAAAAACTGTTAAACTATGCTCGGTAATTGTGATATTTATTTATTAAAGCTGAGCGCTTTGGAGACTCAATGTCTTATACTCAGAATCTTCAAATATTGTGAAATGGCTTGGGGCTGACTTTGTTTAGTTCTCTTGACCCTCATGAGGCCGCTTACTGATCTGCTGTCAGTATGGGCTCCAGGACTCCTTGTTGAAGACCTCAGTGAAGACGACCTGTCTCCAAGAAGGACAAGAGGCGACTTAGGAGTCATGTCCTCAGTCACACAATTACTACTTACAAAGTATGAAAAATATCACACTTATAAGCGGCATAGTTCAAGTAAATTTAATCTGACAAGCTTAATAAAATTTAGCTACGTGTAAAATGTAAGAACAAATGTCGGAAAATGAATATGTCGGCAGTTGTGTTCATTTTTGCCTTCCCTTTCATTCGACGGTTCGGCAACAGAAATCCTTAATATCGAATTTGATTCCTGCACTTATGATCCCTCCAAGTTATGTCTCTAAATGTTTTCCTCATGTTTGAGTTTCGTCAAAATGTTGATTAATAAATATTGGGAAATGGCATTTTGTTAGCATATTACATTAACAACAGTTGATGTTCACTTTGGTCTTTCCCAAAATCCCTTCCTCATCGATTGATTTTAGTCATTAACGAACTTATAGATTACTTGTTTGTAACAGTGGATAAATATGTTGTCAAATAAAAATTCGAATTCATTGCCTATAATGAGTATTCATTTTTTGTTGCGACAAAAGTCTTCCCCTCTCGGAAGAACACCACCTTGGACAGTGTTTTCCAGATGCAATAGCGAGGGTAGATCGTCCTGAAGGCTGTAGAAGTCTGAAGGCGACCAAGTTCGAGAGTGCTCAATCGTGTTTTGTACTGAAAAACAAAACACGGCCCTTTTATTTGTCGGGATAAACTAAATACATGTATAATTGAGTGCGTGCCAAGATGGGGTCGGTCACTACTGTGCTGCACTCTTCCCGGACTTGCCAGAAACCTGTGTCTGAGCGCTAGCGTGAGGACTGCGGTTTTGACAATGGCCTACGGCGAACGAACGGCACACCGCCTCGAAGGGTGTGTTGTTGCCTTCGTGTTGCGCTGCTCACGTGGCTGGGGGGACACGTGTCCCTCCCGTACCTACCCCCTGTCGACAGCTGGCTTCCACTCCTACCCTTCATCCAGCTGGTCCAACCCGAGGGGTGGCTCTCCCCCAATGGAGGCAGACATGTATCGCCGCTTATCTGGAGGGAACAGTTTGCTCTAGAACTCCCCAGTAATGTGGGATTCCCATGCATCGATGTTGCAATACAACATCAATACAATGAGTGATTTCGATGTATCGATGGACTGTACGAGCGTCCACAACCAAAGTAATTTCCTTATTTATTTATAAAAGAGCTAATTCCCTTGGTACAGTACATAACCCCCCTGATATAATAACTTTTTATATCATCATGTATGACAAGCCGTTTTTAAAATATTTGAATCAAATTCTGTGTTCAAGGTACTTTTTGCAAACATATGGGTGAGTTCGTTAATGGCTGAAATTGATTGGGAAGAGGGTTTTGAGGAAAAAAAATTTTTAATCTTAATATTTTCCTAATGATTAGTGTTACAATGTTATGAACTAAATTGGTGTAATATTTAATTTTATAACATTTATATTCTCTAAAATTTTCATGTAACATGTTTAGAAAAATATTAAGGTATATAATTTTAAGTGTTTGTAGGATCCTCTGATTTGAAATATATGAATAGAATTAGATATTTAGCCTATAAATTTCAGAAACTTGAATATAAATTATTTTTTGTTGAAATCGGATTAGCTAAAAGGTTTAGAGAAGTAAAATTTATAATCATATATATTCGTTGTTATTTGAGTTACGAAGAATTAGAATACAGTATAATTAGAGTAATGCGTAATTTTCTTACCATTAGGTTATATAAAATTTTTACGGAAAACGCTTCTTCAGGAAGAAATTAAAAAATTTAACTAGAAGGGGTGAGTTTTTCCCCATTCGTCCTTCCTGGGGAGTTAAGAGGAACGCTTAGTGGCCATGGTCCATGATCATTGTTATTTCGACTTGTGAATTAGATTTCCTTATGCAAGCTTATTTATAAGTATCTTTAACGAATATAGGGAAGTCTCATAGTAGTTATTTGTAAAAAAAAAATACTTAAAACTTTTGAAGAAAATCAAATCTTTTTAGTTTATATTTTTTTGTAGTTAATTTTCACCCCAATATTTAAAAAGCGAGAAATTTAAAAGAAATTTTTTTCTGAACATTTGTGTTCAAGACAAAATAAATAAAATTTGTAAATAAAATTTATTCAAATAAATAATTAATTTGAATCGTACAGGGAGCTAGAAAAAAAACTCACAGCCTTAGTCGGGGAGGTAGAGAGGTTTTATTTCTGGCTCCCTGTACGATTCAAATTAATAATGAAATGTAGGATTACTTTACCACAATTATCATCATGATTTAAATATAAATTATTTTTACTCTTACTCGGCATTTCAGGTCATACACTGTTTCTATCCTATCCGTTAGGCTCAATAACCAACTCAATTCTATTTTGCATTTTACAGCGACACATTTAATTGCGATAACAAAATATTTTTCTTTGTAGACTGTTTAAATTTAATTTAAATTTAGGATTCAGATTAATCCCTGCTACTAATTTTTCAATTTCAGGTTGTAAGTTATCAAATATTTCTCTTCATCAATGATGGAATTTGTGTATCATTACTCTTAACTGAACATAGCACACATTAGCGGGGAACAAAATTTTTTTTTATTGGCCATTGCTCACCCAGTACTACTTGTGCGTGCTCAATAGCGAACTTAACCTTTCCTTTTTAATGTAATATGCCCAAGCCAAATTTCAGTAGGAAATGACCGTTGACACATCACTCTCCCATCAACCGATGGTAACACACACATTTTTACTGATTTTTAATCATAATTAAGATATTAAACAACCTCAATATCTGCATTCCATTAGAATTCCCAAAAACGAAATTCATAGAAGGCTAAGAACTAAACTAGCTTGACACTTGTTAGAAATTGTCTCACTAAACTTAGAACTTCAGGAAGAAACTTATTTTGCTTGAACAGTCTTAACTGTTACCTGAGATTCTAAATAGCTTTCTACTTTGGCTGAAGAGGAATGTAGGTCAGGAATCGGCTCTGTGTTTTTCCTAAGCATTAGGTTACCTGGCCAGATATCCCTGTACCCTTTGTATGAGAGCCAGAACTACAGCTGACTGCGACCTGCCACCCCCTATCTCAGAGTACCCGCCTTTTCCTCACTGATAAGGGAGACACTACCTGATAAGGAGACCACCCTCCTTCCAAAAGCACTAAGTTTAGTTGCCCTAGGTTACCTGGCCAGATATCCCTGTACCCTTTGAGAGAGCCCGAACTACAGCTGACTGCGTCCTGCCACCCCCTATCTAAGAGTTCCCGCCTTTTCCCCTCTGATAAGGGAGACACAACCTGACTAGAAGCCCTGTCTTCTTCCAAAAGCACTAAGTTTAGATGCCCTAGGTTACCTGGCCAGATATCCCTGTACCCTTTGTATGAGAGCCGGAACTACAGCTGACAGCTACCTGCCACCCCCTATCTCAGAGGTCCCGCCTTTTCCCCACTGATAAGGGAGACACTGCCTGGTAAGGGAGACACAACCTGACTAGAAGCGCAGTCTTCTTCCAAAAGCACTAAGTTTAGATGCCCTAGGTTACCTGGCCAGATATCCCTGTACCCTTTGTATGAGAGCCAGAACTACAGCTGACTGCGACCTGCCACCCCCTATCTCAGAGTTCCCGCCTTTTCCCCTCTGATAAGGGAGACACTACCTGATAAGGAGACCACCCTTCTTCCAAAAGCACTAAGTTTAGTTGCCCTAGGTTACCTGGCCAGATATCCCTGTACCCTTTGTATGAGAGCCGGAACTACAGCTGACTGCGCCCTGCCACCCCCCCAATCTCAGAGTTCCCGCCTTTTCCCCTCTGATAAGGGAGACACAACCTGACTAGAAGCCCTGTCTTCTTCCAAAAGCACTAAGTTTAGATGCCCTAGGTTACCTGGCCAGATATCCCTGTACCCTTTGTATGAGAGCCGGAACTACAGCTGACTGCGACCTGCCACCCCCTAATCAGAGTTCCCGCCTTTTCCCCACTGATAGGGGAGACACAACCTGATAAGAAGCCCTGTCTTCTTCCACAAGGATCTACTCTGCATGATCACCCTTTACTTGTGTGTGATGATAAAGAGGGATTACGTCGAATAAGTCGATTAAGTCATTATATATATATGAGTTTATATATTATTATTGTACATAATTAATGAGAGGGAACAGAAAATAAAAAACTATCTGTCCTCGCCAGGAATCGAACCTGGATCTCTTGCTATCCGGGCCTCGCGTGCTGACCATTACACCACAAGGACAGGCTAGTTATCTCACTCTATTCCCTCTTCATTAGCGAGAGCCTAACTTACGAGAAAGACGA
>KZ807023.1:117305-138876 GCA_000696205.2 Oncopeltus fasciatus
TATATATATATATATATCATAATTGAACCAGTGTAAGTGGAGAGTTTAACTTAATTTGTAAATAAGTTAGCCGTCCTTAATAACCGATCCAATTGGACAGTGGATGGTTCACCACTTCAGGACCCTTATCCATCTGAAGGATAGTAATTCTAAGTGGAGCACTAAATCCATGACCAGAACTTGAGTTTTTTTTCTGTGTCACTTTTACACCGGAATAACGCAATTTGTACTGGAATTAAATTGTTCGCACTATTAAGTTTGAATCAAAACTGAATAGCCTGCATCTGCATTATTCTACCGTAAAGTTATTATTATTCATACCGGAAAGAGAACGCTGTCTTTACGAGATTTTTCTTAACAAATGTATCTGTAGTTGTTATTATGAATATTTCCACTTTTACTTGGGTATTTATGTTTTTAGGGAGAATGTGATCATTATTTATTTCCGGAATTGTTAAAATATTACAACAGGATCCGCCATCCTCCAGTGCCTGATTTCAGACAATATGGAGATGACAAAGGAAATCGGCATGCTCGATGGAACACATGTAAAGTTCATTAGTTAGAAATAAGCTCCTCTATTGGGGAAATTCGCTGTATTCACGCCGGGGTTGGAGAGAACGCCTGTAGGAGCGCTGTATTCTAATTGTGTAAGGAGAGATGACGGCCGAGATTCGGGCAGAGCTGGGCTGTGTCACATTCCCTCCGATCCAGAGACCGGTTCGCCACGTCTATCTCTTCAAGGGCTACTATCTCCCTTCCACTCACTCTCTCTATCCCTCCCTCTCACTCCTACCTTTCCCTTTAGGGGTGAAAATTTCGACAACAAAATACACAATTATAATATATTAAGCTACAAAATACACAAAAGTAAGCATATAACGACCAATTGGAATAAGTGCTAAAATTCATTTAAAAATTACTTACCAGTTTCAAGAGTTTTCGTAAAAATTAGGACAAAAATATATACTCTGTCGCTATCAGCTGTGTTAGTTACAAATGTGGCCAATCCTAGATAAAGATAGTCCCCTCGACGCAATGGGCAATGAAACATGTGAGGTGCGACTTTCGTTACGACACAGTGATTCTTCTCGTCAATTGTAAGAAAGCGTACTGTGTGTTCAAATTGCCATGACTTTTAAGGAGCTTAACCTGTCCCAGCTTCAGACTTCCTTCGACTTCAGGGATTAATTTATGGGCTATTTATTCTCCCATCTGGACCCTCATCCCACCCCCTCTGGCATTTCCATCAACGGTGCCATATTTCCCCAGGGCATATGGACCTTGGCTGACAATGTCTAAACATCTGAACCGAGCATCAAAGATTTTGGGTTGTTCTCTCAGGAGAGGATTATCAGAAATTCGGCCTTAGTAGTTGAAGAATTAAGAACTAATTTGTAACGAAAAAAAGTTCTTATTTTAGCCAAAATGTTGCCAAAAAATTTATCTCTAAATTTATTAGTTTCCTGTTTTCATTTTTAAGTTATTCCTTGAAGGCCTTCTGGTCTATATTTCACACAATGTCCTCATGGCCTGTTAGAAACTATATTCCGGCTTACAGCTGTAACAAAAAAAGGCATTCCGTCCATCATCATTTCCCTCAATAAGTTCTCATAATTATTCATTGATAATTTTCAGTATGTAAACCGGTCCAAAGAGCCCATTAACTTAACTGCTGCAGATAGATCATGGTCATAATTTGAAGTTTATCTGACATAAAAAAAAAGTTTATTTCAATTTTTATATCCCTATAATTAACACTATCGAATTAAACATGGCGATACAAATAATTCACGTTCATTGATCGTATTCCGGTGATTCAGTTGTAGATGAATGCGGTCCTGGACCTGGGCGTGGTCCTGGTCCGGGAGTGGGTCCTGGTCCTGGGCGGGGTCCTGGTCCTGGACGTGGTCCTGGTCCTGGGTGGGGACCTGGTCCTGGGTGGGGACCTGGTCCTGGGTGGGGACCTGGTCCTGGATGTGGTCCTGGTCCTGGGCGGGGTCCCGGTCCTGGGCGGGGACCTGGTCCCGGGCGTGGCCCTGGCCCTGGATGTGGTCCTGGTCCTGGATGTGGTCCTGGTCCTGGGCGGGGTCCTGGTCCTGGCCGGGGTCCTGGTCCTGGGCGTGGTCCTGGACCTGGATGTGGTCCTGGGCCTGGATGTGGTCCTGGGCCTGGTCTGGGTCCTGGTCCTGGACGAGGCCCTGGTCCTGGGCGGGGTCCTGGGCCTGGATGGGGTCCTGGTCCTGGGTGTGGTCCTGGTCCTGGGCGTGGTCCTGGTCCTGGCCGGGGTCCTGGTCCTGGCCGGGGTCCTGGTCCTGGCCTTGGGCCTGGTCCTGGGCGGGGTCCTGGTCCTGGCCGTGGGCCTGGTCCTGGGCGGGGTCCTGGTCCTGGCCGTGGGCCTGGTCCTGGGCGGGGTCCTGGTCCTGGTTGTGGCCCTGGTCCTGGTTGTGGTCCTGGTCCGGGTTGGGGTCCAGGTCCTGGGCGGGGTCCTGGTCCTGGCCGTGGGCCTGGTCCTGGGCGGGGTCCTGGTCCGGGTTGGGGTCCTGGTCCTGGTTGTGGCTCAGGTCCTGGTTGGGGCTCTGGTCCTGGTTGTGGTCCTGGTCCTGGTTGTGGTCCTGGTCGTGGTCCTGGTCTGGGTTGGGGTCCAGGTCCTGGTTGTGGTCCTGGTCCTGGTTGTGGCCCTGGTCCTGGTTGTGGTCCTGGTCCTGGTTGTGGCCCTGGTCCTGGTTGTGGTCCTGGTCCGGGTTGGGGTCCTGGTCCGGGTTGGGGTCCAGGTCCTGGTTGTGGTCCTGGTCCTGGTTGTGGTCCTGGTCCGGGTTGGGGTCCAGGTCCTGGTTGCCTGGTCCTGGTTGTGGCCCTGGTCCTGGTTGTGGTCCTGGACCTGGTTGTGGCCTTGGTCCTGGTCCCGGCTGAGGTCTTGGTCCTGGTTGTGGCCCTGGTCCGGGGTGGGGCCTTGGCTGATCTTGATCGTCATCTTGATCTTCTTCCTGGCCATCCTCTTCAGTGACGTTGTTGTCATCTGATGAGCGTGGTCCAGGTAGTGGTTGTGGATCTGGATCTGAGCTGAGTTGTAGAAATCTCAGTTGTTCTTGATCTTCATCACCTCCTTCTGACCAACCATACCTGTTCAATTCTGTCTCATAGGTCTCATCTCCCTCCTGGTCTGGCCTGTAGAACTGGACTCCATCATTCCTCTGTGTCCAAGTTGCAGCTCCAAGTATGTGGCCAGTTACGGCCAAAAGTAACAGAGCTAAAATAATTTGAAATCACTTATATTATACATGCGTTACAAAATCTATTTAAAGGTGAATGAAAATATTTTGAATGTCTTATTACCTTTCTACAAAAATTTATAAATAAATAAATGAACTAGAGGATAAATAAAAGTAAGGAATGCTTTATTATAAGGTATTGATTGCACAAAATTACTTATCAGAAAGAATATTAAAGTAAGGATTTATAGTTAATTTCTACTTCTCTCTGACCATGGATGTCTAACTTCCATGAAAATTGAATATTCATTGCGTCTTACTTTCCTCTACACTTCTGTTCGATTTTATTTATCGTCCAGTTTATTTAAAATTTAGTGAAGATACGCGTGTTTCGTTTTAACAGATAACCCTTTGTACCATGACATGACTTTTGAAAAATTTTCACTATTCTTCACTGATCCTATATTGAAGAAGCTGTATACAATTATATATTTATAAATACACGCACACAGATTAGTCTGTACGCGCCCAAGTGTCGACAATATTTAAATTAAAGAGTCTTATTTGGGATTTAAATTTCCTTTTGCATATTTTCGGATGAGCTTCTTTTTTTTTTATTGCCTACTGAAATGGGTAAAGAGAGAGAAGAGGTGGGGAGTTTAGTGACAGCCGAAATAAACAGCGTTACATTCATCTTTACTGGAACATGGTAAATCTGCTTACATCACACAACTCCTGCGTGGGGGACTATTTTATTCCCATGAGGGATATATAATATGTGACTGGGGAGGGAACATCTCTCACAGAGAAAAATAAATGCTTCATTTTAAGTAGGCTTGAGAATTTCAAAATTTCTACTGAAGAAATTCTATATTTGTTTACAGGATTAAATTAAATCAAGCTGTATTAAATTAAAATGAAATTTGATGTCAAAAGCCGAATACAACAGTGTAAGGAATGGACTGAGGCTGGTTCTTGTTCTGCGTTCAACTCCCAACAGTTATAGTCCTAAGTGTCTTTTCTAGTTATGTAACTTTTATAGAAGCGTCGAGGGACATAAATGTCTCTGAATTAAATTTTACTCTTATAATGTTTCATATTTATTTATATTTGTGTCTATTTTTTTTCATAACAGTAAAATAGCGATAATTCGTTGTGGTGTTTCTCCCCTCACCCTCTTCTGCTTTCAGCCATCGATATATCAACTAAAGAAATTGATCAACGGTTTGGCGAAAGAAGTCAAAATACGAAAACCAAAAAACCAATTGAATATTCACAATTTTAGTGCAAGGGAACAGAATAAAAAAACTAACTGTTCCAGACTCGAACCTGAATCTCCTGCTATCCGGTTTGGTGCATTTTCCATTCACGCTACCGAGACAAGTCTGATAAGTTATTAAATTCCTCACACTAGTGTCGAGAGTCTAACCTCCGAGGCAGACGAATACATCGTCTTATGCTCGGAGGAGCTCATATTGTCAAGCTGTTTAAATGACTCTCTTTATTTACTTTTTAAATTTCAATTTTATCTTCTTTTTTTTTTGTGTGTGGTATTTAATCCCACGTAAATTCTAACAATTTTTAGTTCAAGGGAACGGAATAAAAAATCTAAATGTCCCAGCCAGGACTCAAACCTGGATCTCCTGCTATCCGGGCCGGTGCATTTACCAATTATGCTACCGAGACAAGTCTGATAAGTTATTAAATTCCCTTGCACTAAAAATTGTTAAAATTTACTTGGGATTAAATACGAAAAAAATGTATAAAATTAATATTTAAAAAGCAAATAACGAGAGTCATTTAAACAGCTTGACAATGTCCTGGCTGGGACAGTCAGAATTTTTTTTTTCTGTTCCCTTGCACTACAAATTGTTAAAATTTACGTGGGATTATATACCTCAAAACAAATTTATACAATTGAATTTTTTTTTCAAAAAGCTACTTACTCAACACTTTTAGTTTATATCTTCATCCGTAAGAGTTCGCCGTATATATTTTGTAAAAATAAATTTTTTTTTGCGCTGTTATTGTTATTTTAAAGTCGTGATGTTGTTATTTAATTTTTAAAATTGACGACGCTAGGGCGCGTTTAAATAAGAAACAAATATAACATTAAAAATATGCAAACACTCACGCAACTTTGGATGTGTTCTATTTTAGCTTATTCTAAGTAGAATCGGTTTTGACTTAAAAAAAATATTCTTCCAAAAGTCGGACATTATCAACGGCATATAATAATATGCTCGATTTCCTTGCTATAAATCAGACAAAATATAGTTACACTGGTGATACATGATACATGATCTGTGTGGAGTACTTACATGTGAGTATGCCCCGCATGTCTGCTACTGACACCAGTTTGACAACCTCTGTATTTATACTCTCCCGGGATCTTCTTCATATTTGTTTGTTTGCACACTAAATTCGCACACTTAATGTAAACACACTCGAAATGTTATTGTGCATACACTCTGCAATCAATCATTCCACTCAGCCATTAAAAAATATTAATTTTAAAATTGAATTGATATTAAATTGAAAGGAGATTAGTGTCATAAACACTTTAATTCGGCCAATTCCGAAGTCCATTTTTTTTTTTTTTTTACCCAAGTCCTTCACTATAAATAATATTTCGTTATTAGGAAAGATCTTTCTTGAGAATGAGGACTATAAAAACACAATCAAATCCCTGTGTCAACTCTCTTCTCCTTTTTCAATCATCACAAGAATTTAGAACTCTTCAGTTCTGTGCTGTATGTTGTCCCATCTGGTTGTCTCTTTGCTGTCTCGTTAAGCTCATGTTCTCAATTCATCTTGTATGGCTGCTCGTATAGTGTACCTGCCGATGAAGCCTCATATCAGGGTATTTATTTTTGTAGTCTCAGAAGAATGAGCCTTTTGACATTTTCGTTCAAAGTTTAAATCTAGTTTGCTTCGGATTGGTTTGGATGGGAACATTGAGAGTTTGTAATTCTGTAATAGTCCACTCCAAGCCACACAAACGTTTCAGGACAAGCCTTTCCTCAATTCCCCGCCATTTGTTTTTCTTTTCTCTTCATATTATTTATTTTTTATAAAGTGTTGACAATGAGAAGGTCGCGGGGCCATTTCCTATTCAGGCGACGTGGTGGATTATAAGGATGGGTAATACTGGATAGAGTTTGGGCTAAAGGATTGGGATGCATAGAAAGGCCAGAGTGGAATTTATTAAAGTGGGTTGTAATGATGTCCTTAACTAAAGGGATTTTAAGGTCATTGTGGAGTAAAGAGTTTTCGACGTAATAGGGTGCATCAACTATGATTCTTAGGATTTTGGATTGAAAGGACTGTATTATTTGGATGTTGGATAATTTAGCAGTTCCCCACAGTTCGACTCCATACGTCCAGTTAGGTCTCAGTAACGTCTTATAAATGGTAAGTTTGTTGGTCACAGTTAAGGTTGACTTGCGGCTTAGTAGCTTGTAAAGTTGTCCAAGTCTCCTATTTAGTTCCTGTCTTTTGATTTTAGTATGTGTGTTCCATGTTAGACGGGAGTCAAAATGAAAGCCTAGGTACCTGACGCAATCGGAAGTTGGGATAATGATGTCATTAAAGTAAATTCTGCTTTGTTGTTTCTTCTTTAGTGTGAACGTGACATGACAGAATTTGCCTTCGTTGACCTTAATGCGCCAGCGCTGTAACCAACGCTGTATGTCCATTAGATGCAGTTGGAGATTTTGCATGGCAGTAAGTGAGTCAGCATCGGTAGAAAGGATTGCATGGTCATCTGCAAAGGTTGCTAGGAGTGTGTTAGGATGTGACGGGATATCAGCAGTGTATATTTTAATATCTCATGCATAAGTCTCAGAGTCCTTTTAAGGTCATAGTAAATGTTATCTGCCTAGCCGGTCATCATAGAGGGTCACTCCATACACCTGGTGAACTCCCCTGAGATCCGTTGTACATTTCCACGTGCATCTATTCCTGTTAGACTCCTCCTGTCAAAGCTAATAATCTAGGTGCTGACCATGTTTATATTTATGTAATATAAGCTTTCTCTTGAGTTCCCAAATCGAGAGAAACATTCCCACTGAGAGAAGGTTTTGCGAAATGGCCATAATGCATAAAACTGTGCATTGTAAATATTGGACGCACATTTGAGCAATGGAAGAATATTGGTCGTGTGGTGCATGAGCTCTCATAAGTTTCGGAAAAGAGTATAGAAATAAAATCACAAGAATTTATTCTTTAAAGCCAGTTTCGCCTTGCAAGCCATCTTCAGGACTGAAAATTACAAGAATTCAGATTCTAGGGTAAATGTAATATTAAATTACATCTATTATATTATGCATCATGTGAAAATTACTTTTTATACATGACTTCTTTTGAAATTAATTTTCCACTAAAACTTAACCATCGATGTACTCTACCAATGAGATATACAGGCTTTATTTTCTCGATTTATTCGTTATCTGTGAGGATTTAATCAGAAGTCTACTGCCATTTTCACTAGGCTACACTGTCATTATTACCATTTTCAATTTTCTTCTTTTCCTAAAGCTATCCGAAATTTGGCCGATTTTAGCCGATGACAAAATCCTGCAGGATTTGAATAAAAAAAAAAAAAAAAATAGCTGATATATATTTGTTGAATATTTGTGTGTGTGTTTTCGCAGCTATTCAATTATCACTATATTTTTAGCATATCCTAAGCAGATACGGTGAAGATTATAAGAGAGTTACATCCGATACCAACGTGATTAACTTGAATTTCTTATAAGAAATCAACTCAAAAAATATAGAAATTGCTAACGGTTGATTTTGGAAGAACCCGCATGTATGCGAATTCAATATCTGTGATATTTTAATCTTAGATCTGTAGGTAAAAGTGTATAGTCGAATTTGGGACCTTGGGAGAAATAGAACTTCTCTTACATTTATAGTTATTATAAATTAGAAAAGATTTACCTCTTTGGACAGAAAGGATTATGTTACCATCGACACTGTCACTTTGTGAAGGAAGCAAATATTAAGTCGCAAAGCGTGCTTGCGCGAAAGACCATCATAAGCTTGCGTAGAGCTTAACGATATTCAGTATGAATTTCTTTAAAGAAACTATTATCTTTGTGTATTTTCTTTGAAAAACTGCCGATATACGTGTGCGTGTGGGGTGTGTGTGTGTGGGGTATGTGAGCGTGCGCGTGTGNAAAAGGGGGCAGTGAATAGGGGAACTGTTATCTTGAGACCAGATTCTATACTCACAGTACACAATCTTCCTCTCTCTATCTGTGACTCTAAGGATTCATTGTGTCCTCCTCTTGGAAAATGTAGTTTTAATTGGGGTACTGTTCTTTGTCGAAGTCACGCCTCTAGAACGTTTGCTGACCACACAGCTCTGGTGAGCTATAGTCCGCGACATCCACTTGTCCATAGCATCGAAAGAAGTCTACTATCTTCGTAGCAAATGGGGACCAGATGTTTGTAGTTCTTTTGCATCTCATACTTCAGAGTAAAACGCCATATATATATATAGACACACACACACACACACATACGAACCTAATCCGACGATTTGAAAAACATGCCAAAATACCCAATTTGGTTTCATTATTTGCAAATTTCGGACGATAAAACAGGTACAGGCATATATATATATGTGTATATATATTAGTTTGTTTTTCTGAATTGTTGGATTAGGTTCGTTAAGGGTAGAAGGGGTATTTTGGAATACCAAAATTTAACTTTATTTTTATTATGCTAATAAAAAAAAGTATATGTATGTGTTTTTAAAGAGGTTAAAATAAGTGTAAAATATAGTTCTATAACTTCTAGAAGTTATATTTTTCAAAAAAAAGCTTATTTAATATTTAAAAGATATTTATGTAATTTCGAGTGTAGAACATAATTTCTTCTTTATTTTAAAATGATGAAAACAAATTTTTTAATTTAGGCATATTCTCTTGTAAATCCTTTTTTTCTAAAACGCTTGCTGGTGGGTGGTGTTTAGCCGGAGACTGAAATGTATAATATTTATATCATGGTTTTATTTGAGTTAGGGAAAAGTGAGTTAACCATAACTTATAGGCGACGTTTAAGTTGTAGGGAGACGCCAGGAAATGTATAAAATTTATATATTTCTATTGTTAGAGTTTCGAAAATGTTTAGTCCTAACGTCTTCTAACGCTTATATTGCATTACCTTTTTTTATGAAAAACACTTTTTCCGTAGATATTTGTAAATTACTTCTATGGGTGAGAGCATCCCCCACTTTTCCTTCCTGCAAATTCTACAGCCCAGCAAAGTATGCTAAAGATCCTACCTCTTACGCTTTCTCACTTAATTTGAACATTTACTCCTCGATCTCCAGTAAGACATGGTTTAGATTAAGCAGTTCCTGAGTGGCAGACGTTTTTCTAAGGGCAGATAGTATAAGAAATAATGAACTCACAATGAATAAATTATATAAATGAAAAAATATATATAGGCAGAAGGAGTGTAAACTGATAGGATTTCCTATTTTTCATTGGGGATGGAGTGGCAAGTAAAATTGAAATGATTATTTGAGGCGAAAGATGGCACTGAAGTTGACGCTATAACGTGCTTGGGATCCTGGTGACACGACGTCCCCTATCGCTTTCATGACAGCCCTGAAGATGCCTTGCAATGTAAGCCGAAACGTCCGTAGACAATTAAAAAGTACACTTTTATTTAAATTGAATTTTAAGGATCTTTCTTGACTGAACCCCAACATTGCAATAGTTGCTGTTCTTATAAATAATAATAATTAAATAATAAAAATAAAATAGTAATACACCTTATATTCATCATACATGTTATCTTTTTAATAAAATGATCTTAAATCAAGTGAGGCTTGTTAATTCCTTTTATCTAAAATATAATTAGTCTCTTATCTGGCAATCCTGTGAGTTCTTCAGCGTTCGAGAACAATACAGACATATTGCCTCTATCTCTGAAGATTGTTTACCTTTCGGCCTGGTAATTCTCACTCGGATTTGGTATCTGGTGATAAAGTACTTCACCACTCTCTTCACACGTAGGCCTGAATCCCTCGACACTGTTTATCAGGTGTGGTCCTTCAGCAGCCATACGATGTCTGACTCGACAGTACTAAGCTGTGGAGTGGAAGAGATTATCTAGCCTAGCTTCGGTGGTGCAGCGATAACTGCCAGGAAAGCAGGAGACCCGGGTTAGAATCCCGGCTGGGGCAGTAAGATTTTTTAAATTCTAACTCCCTTGCATTTCTTGTAAAAAATATCCTGTGTTATTCAAATTTGAAGTCTATTGATGGATTTCTTGTATCGCTTTCCTCCTTTATGACTTATCCGTGATTACGAGGAACGCTGAAATGCATTTTAGCAGATCCCCGTAAGGGAATCAATCTAATGCCAACTTTAGTGTCACGAGGCGGATCCTACAAAAGCCTACAAACAACGTGGTTCATTCGTATGTATGTGAGAAGTTTATAGTCTCCATAGCACGCTCACATGTGAATGATCTACAGTTTTCACCGACTGAAAACAAGAGATTTCGCCAAGAAGCACATTCTCAGTGCCACACCCTCCAAAATTCCTGGTGTTATCTGCCAGCTATGTGATAGCAATAGTAAAGCTATTCTTGTGTACTCCAAACTTTTGTTTATCCTTTCCTGTTAGTACATCAGCAGCCATACAATGTCTGACTCTCGACCGTACTAAGATATCGTGCTTCTCCACTTATATGTAGACACAACTGAATGATTCTGGCGAAATACAAGATACCTTTTGAAGAACTCGTTTTAGCAGCTTAAATAAATAATTTGATCTCTCCTTTTTTTTTCTTTTTAAAAAGGGGGCAGTGAATAGGGGAACTGTTATCTTGAGACCAGATTCTATACTCACAGTACACAATCTTCCTCTCTCTATCTGTGACTCTAAGGATTCATTGTGTCCTCCTCTTGGAAAATGTAGTTTTAATTGGGGTACTGTTCTTTGTCGAAGTCACGCCTCTAGAACGTTTGCTGACCACACAGCTCTGGTGAGCTATAGTCCGCGACATCCACTTGTCCATAGCATCGAAAGAAGTCTACTATCTTCGTAGCAAATGGGGACCAGATGTTTGTAGTTCTTTTGCATCTCATACTTCAGAGTAAAACGCCTCAAATTTGTTGTTCTTCATTCAAAACTATTCAGATTTCCCCGAAAGGCTTATTGACAAGTTCTTGATGGGGAAGAACCCATTATTATTTAATGGGTAAGCGCCATTTCCAGCCTGACATTTGGCTTTAGAAGAAAGTAAGGTAAGTCTCTTACAACAAGAGAAGAAACAAGCTTGTTTCTCAGTGCTACAGAGATCGCAAAGTCGAGAAATGCAGTTCAATAAAAGAAAATTTAAAAACTTTTAACATTGATGTCTATTTTTAATAGCGCCTTGCTACGTAATAGATTATTATTATAGAGGACCATGGGAAGTATATTTATTGTTAACCAAAGTTCTTCCAGTTATTTCTGTTTGGTTAGCTATTGACGAACTAACTAAACGCTTTGCAAAAAGAAGCTCAATGGTTTCTTTCTTTTGAGGAAAGAACACGTTTCGGCCAGGGTTTCTCAGGGTCTCGCAATCTTGGAGCTGCGGGTTCAAATCTCGCCAAGGGCAAGATCTTATCTATAAATAAAAAGCTTGTCCTGAGCCTTGGATGTTTAGAAGGGAGGCAAAAGAACATATATTTGTAAATATACATGCATGTATAAGAAATATGAATACAATAAACTGCAAATAAAATTTCACTTCAATGAGACACGGATTAACGTTATCAAGTTGCGCTGAAACTTTGATAGGCTCGTTTTTTAGCCAATTTCTAACACCTTTTGAGACGGTTCCCCGGGAAATTTGACAGAAGAAAACATTTCCCCGTGTATTTTGTGACCTCCCTGCCCAATGTCGGTGCGGTATTTGTAAGATGAAGGAAGTGGGACATGTGTATCCAATAGGACCTGGAAAGCGCTGGCTTTATTATTTGGAATTGTTACAGAGAGAGGTCAGAGTGGAGGAAGGACTTCATAGTGAGGACTCAGCGTGGTTCCGTACAGGTGGAACTCTCTGTAGGTGGAGAGTGGAACGTCGTGGACGTCGAAGACGGTCCTCCACCACTCCCAGAAGAGCCCAGTGCACTCCTCGCCCCTCACCCTGATGTCGGTGGATCCGGACCTCAAGCGCACTTCATGAGCGGCACCGCCTGTCAGAGACTTCCTGTCGTTCCGCTTCTTGTGGCTTATCCTCCCGTCGGTGCCATTGATGTGTTCCGTCCACCAGACGTTGAACTTGGACACGAACCCGCCTGTGTTGTGCAGTTTGATCACGTTGTTGTAATCGTAGTTGCTGATAGATTCCACTTCCGAATCGCTCTCATCGGCCAACTTCAAGGTGTTTCCACTCCCCTTCGCTACCACGAACGCAGCGATCAGACCTGAAACAATGCACCATTTATGTAGGCTCTCTTTTCCCAGCTATATCTGTCTAATCTTAGCACTAATTAAATTAAAGTCAAATGTAACACTTCTTATTTTAGTAGTTTTCTAAAAGAAATGCCACTATGGAGATCGTCAAAACTTCTACTCTTCTTCCATTTAACACACACACACATTCTCACTCTCTCTCTCTCTCTCTCTCTCTCTCTCTATCTCTCCATCTATCTATCCGCACACACACAAGAAATTGATTCGCCTATTCAGACATCCCATGTCAGTATCGATTCTATAATTAATCTAAACCTATATAGTGAATGTGCAGTACAGGTTAACTGTTCCAACGAGACTCAAAGTAATTGCAATCCTGTCTTAAAGATTGTTTCTAAAGTTTTCGTGGTATTTAGCTAATGGCTGATGTAAAAATACTATCTCAGTGCCACACCTCCACAATTCCTGGTGTTATCTGCCAGTAATGTGATAGCAATAGTAAAGCTATTCTTCTGTATTCCATATTTTTGTTTATCTTTTTATATTCATTTTGATTTCTACTAATTACGGTTGTGAATTTGAATTGTGAATGTTACTAACGATCCTTTTTTCTTTTAAAGTTTTACACACACACTCACGCACACACACACACACACACACACACACACACACACACACACACACACACATACACACATACATATATATATACTAACACNATATATATATATTTATATATATATATTTAAATTTATAAATAAGAAGCGTACGAGGGAAACAGGAGTCCAGGACGGTTGGTAGTCTTGACTGTCTTGAAAGGGAAAGACAGCGTTTTTTTTTCTGTCTCGTAAAAACATAGCGTATTGATAGTTTTTTGCTAATCATGTTCTAGAAATTGTCGTCACGACTAAAATTATGTAGGCTTAGACAGTTATTCAATTTGGTCTTCTCTCAAATCCACCTCCTAATCATCCCATTTTACTCAAAAATGAATTCAATTATTGGTTTGCAATAGGAGGTCTGTTTACCGCAATCATTTTTTACACTAAGAAAGTTAAAGATGGGCTGCCCAACTCTCGAAGATAAAGTTATTATTAGTTATTAAAGTTCCATAACTCAAGTAACGTTAATGATGATTTTTTAATTAGTTCTTTTTTTTTTTCTAAGAATCTCCACTTGCGGGATTTAAACTGTTAATTAACTTTTCCTAGGGTTTACGAAAATAAGCAAAACAACCAAATATGGCCTCTCAATTTTCAAATTTGGGAAAGCTACAGTTCCCGTAGACAAATATATGACAGGTAAATAATCTAAAGGGTTATTGTAACTATCAATGAATATAGAACTATCATACCTTCTATTATCCGTCTTCATTGATTTCTGCAAACCATCTTCTGTTGGCGAGCGCTTTCGGACATGGTCCATCCTCGTGGCCATGTATTCGGCCAGTATGTTCACTGTCACTGTCTGTATTCAACTCTCTTCAAGCTCGCCAACAGAAGATGGTTTGCAGAAACCAATGAAGACGGATTACAAAAGGTATGATAAATATATGACATTTTGATTGAGCCATTCTTATAGGTTCTCAAATGTGAAGATCTGTTGAAATTTTTAAAAGCCGTATCACAATAATAATAATAATTAGATTAACTGATTTCCCCGCGGGAATATGGGTAATTCTAGGTCTACTAAAATTTCTATCAAATTGATTATAGAAAACAAAATTGATGTTATGTACAATACAGGATACTCACAGAATATTAGAAACTTCATGTTGTGAATAATTTACATGACTTTCATTTATGCTCGGCTTAAATAGTAGTTGTTATCTTCAAGATATCTTATATAAGATATTTCCCTAAGAGGTTTGTAATGTATTCAATAGTCCTCTTCTTATGGCTATAAATATCCATGGTACTTGAGTGCTTAAACCTCATTTGTGTTCGGCTAATGGAGATTGGAGATTAAATTTATTTAAAAAGCAGTGTTATTCCTTGGGGTGTAAATACATTTTAGCCAATTTATCAGATCCGAGTGAAACATCCCTTGCTTTGTCCTCGCTTGCAGTACATCCCTGAAGAGGCAATGGTCGGAGTGGGAGTGGGAGACCCGGGTTCGATTCCCGGCTGAGGTAGTGAGGTTTTGTTCTGGCTCCCTGTACGATCCAAATTAAAAATGGTGGTACATTTCCCGGTGGATGGGGCGACGGGGACTCGGAAAAGAAGGCGCTTTTGTCTGAAATTTCAGACCGGGCTCACCTGGGAATGCCCAGCCCTAATTGGGTCGCATTCTTCTTCGCTTAGGATTAAATCAGGTTTCCAAAACGTTTTGCTGGCCCAATGGTGTCAGTCAGCTGACTGGGCCTTAGCGGGAATTTGGTAAAGTGAGTGGCGAAGACATGAAACCTCTTTACAAACTAACTAATACAGATACTCTGATCCAACAAACACCAGATAAATAAATCCATCTATCTTATCAATTATGATTGTTTATAAACCTTTTTTTTTTTTTGTTAAATCTCGTCGATTTTTTCAATTGATTTACTTTAAACAATTTTTTTAATGGAAAGGATTAATGGAAATTTCATTTTAGTGCAATAAAAATCAATACAGATTTAATCTGTTGATAAAAGAAATAATGTAAAATTTACACAGTGGAATTAAAAAATTACATCTGGGAGGTTACCTGACCCCTAAATTTTAATTGGGCTGTCTGAAGCCTCTGGTAGATGTTCTTAATAAAATTTGGTATATGGTGTTTTTAAATACTAAAAGAAAGGCTAAATCGTTTGAAAAGAATTGGAAGGGGAGATATGGAAAATCCATTTACAAATCTTCATCAATTACAATATTGTGCAATTAAAATAATGATGATCACTTTGGTAATGTAATCCCACATTTCATCATTAATTTGATCGTACCGGGAGCTAGAAAGTGCAGTTAATTATTGCACCCGCCCGGAAAGTGGGAGATCCGGGTTCGATTCCCGGCTCAGGCAGTAAGATTTTTTCCTGCCTCCCGGTATGATTCAAATTAATTGAGCAATTAGTTCCTTTAAACAGCTCTAGTATGGCGGGCTTTTTGATTTACATATCCCTTGGTCTAAACACCCATGGTACTAGGCAAAACTTTATTTTTCACAAATACTGACACTCCAGGATATTAAGTCCGAAACGGATCTCTTCAGCTGCGCTGGCTCCCCATGTTTAGTCTTATGTAGAGCCCGACCCGAATCACTAAGATTAAAAAAAATCAGCTTTGAGGCTATTATATATATATATATATAAAGCAACTATTTTAAAATTTAATTTTCCAGGAATTAAATTATACTACACTTGAAAGAGAGAAATATTAATGAAATTTTCTGGATGGGCGGCCAGTCATATTCTTAAGCCATACAAGGCAAATTCTGTTTTGCGAACCGTTAAATTTTTTTTTTTCTTTTTAAACTTTTATTTATTTATTACATTCTGTTAAATTAAAACATTTTGTAATTTGATCACCACAATTAATTAGAGAAAAAAAAAAACATTCAATGCCAATCACATGAGGATAGAAGGTGACCAATGACACCACTCTCAATTTATTTACAGATTATGTCCATAGGAGGTCAAGGGGCCATCTTCGTTTTAGTCGACTCCTTGTCGTAGGGGTTGGAGTTGGAAGACATGGTCTGTGCTAGTGGATTAGGATGGTATGGCAGTTTACTTGAAACGGTTAAATAAATTTATTTTTGACTGAAACCAAACAATGGTGGGGAGGGGGAGTTATAGGATCATGAAAATTTTATAAAAGTTCGATTGGTCTTGATAGGTGTAAAGTTTTCTAACATTTATTTTCTTTGACATCTTCACGAAAAAATTAGATATTTATGAATGTAACTAAGAACTTTGTGTGCTTCCTCCATTCTTCCTCCCCAACCATTCCAGAGCTTTATCCTTAGGGATGTCACTTATAGGATAAAGTTTGTTGGGCATTATAGTAAGCCCATAATGTAATTTTCTAAAGTTTATGTTTTATATAATTTCTATTAAAAACTATATATATATATATTTTTTTTTAGCTAATTAGGGAAGACTTTATGAATAATATTTACGAATGTAGCTACTAGGGGGGAGTGCTTCCCTCACTTTTCCTTTCCGGCCAGTCTAGAGCCAGGCTTAGTAGCATTTCCTTGTTTTCCCCGGCTTGTTTTATAATTCCTCTTATACTTATATTTCAGTTAAGAATATGATCTTTTCTTTTACAAATTAGTGGAACAAGCGAAATTCGCTTATTTTACGCAGCACTTGCGACACTGAAGACATTGAAGACTTGTCAAATGTCCCTCATGTACGTTCTAAAAATATATTAACCGAATTCACTATTTAGATTAAATATTTCAAACCATCAAAGGAAAACACATTTAGTTGATTAGGGGGAAGTTGGTGTTAAGGAAAACTTGAAGGAATGCAAGAGGTGTAAAATGTGATTTTTTCACATTCATATATTCTGAAAAAAAATTTCCTTCTAAGCTCTTATTAAGGAAATATTTATAATAAGATTGAGCTTCCCCTCCACCCCCCCCCCNTGTAGTTTACGATCTAAAGGGTTATTTTTACCAATGAATGTATAATCAATATATTTATAAGAATCCTTTTTTGGCTGTCTTCCATGTCCTAATGGCGAGCGCTTTCGGCAGTGTTCTGCCATCTTTAGTCATAATATAGACTTGTACACTTTTTACTCAGGCATTCTTTGATGTTCAATTGTGTTTTTTTTCAGTAGACTTCCCAAAAGGAAATCTACTACTACACGTTTGTACCATAACGTGACATTTTTTCATTTCAGCGATTCTTTACCGATTCTAGTTTGGAGAAGCTCAAAATATGGTCCGTTACAATCTAATATCAGATATCCCTATACCCTTTGTATGAGAGCCGGAACTACAGCTGACTGCGACCTGCCACCCCTATCTCAGAGTTCCCGCCTTTTCCCCACTGATAAGGGAGACACTGCCTGATAAGGGAGACACAACCTGACTAGAAGCCTTGTCTTCTTCCAAAAGCACTAAGTTTAGTTGCCCTAGGCTACCTGGCCAGATATCCCTATACCCTTTGTGTGAGAGCCGGAACTACAGCTGACTGCGTCCTGCCACCCCCTATCTCAGAGTTCCCGCCTTTTCCCCACTGATAAGGGAGACACTACCTGATAAGGAGCCATCCCTTCTTCCAAAAGCACTAAGTTTAGTTGCCCTAGGTTACCTGGCCAGATATCCCTATACCCTTTGTGTGAGAGCCGGAACTACAGCTCACTGCGTCCTGCCACCCCCTATCTTAGAGTTCCCGCCTTTTCCCCACTGATAAGGGAGACACTACCTGATAAGGAGCCATCCCTTCTTCCACAAGGAATTACTTGACATAATCCCCTTAATTCACCCCCCCCCTCCCCCCACTCAACACGTCTATATGCGCTCTGGCGTCAGCATTTTTAAAAATATTAAAGCGTTAAGCTTTTTTTGTTTTAAACCGTTAGGTGAGTTCGTTAATGAATAAAATTGTTCATAGGGGAGGGTATTTAAGGGGAGAACAAAAAATTTAAAGTTTTTATATCTCCGTTATTTATTAGCTTTAGGGGAAAACAAAGTATATACAATAGGTGAAAAATAAATTTTAAAACATTTATATTATATATTAGTTTTTACATTCATTGTTCCCTCCCCTTTGTGAATTGGGGATCTGTTTAGGTTACGAAGCTGAGTGACGGCCAATCTATAGGTTCGTAATAGGAATCATAACCTATTGGTTTCTTCTACCTCGTTGTAGTGTGATCAATTTTAATTGATTGCGTGACTATCTGTATACGTTTGAATGAATTTGGTTGGTGATGTGTGTTTTATATGGTTATTCCGTACGTAGGCCGTTATGTCTCGTCGTTACTCCCCAATCTTCTCCGTCACTCCCCAAGTCTTCTCCGTCACTCCCCAAGTCTTCTCCGTCACTCCCCAAGTCTTCTCCGTCACTCCCCAAGTCTTCTCCGTCACTCCCCAAGTCTTCTCCGTCACTCCCCAAGTCTTCTCCGTCACTCCCCAAGTCTTCTCCGTCACTCCCCAAGTCTTCTCCGTCACTCCCCAAGTCTTCTCCGTCACTCCCCAAGTCTTCTCCGTCACTCCCCAAGTCTTCTCCGTCACTCCCCAAGTCTTCTCCGTCACTCCCCAAGTCTTCTCCGTCACTCCCCAAGTCTTCTCCGTCACTCCCCAAGTCTTCTCCGTCACTCCCCAAGTCTTCTCCGTCACTCCCCAAGTCTTCTCCGTCACTCCCCAAGTCTTCTCCGTCACTCCCCAAGTCTTCTCCGTCACTCCCCAAGTCTTCTCCGTCACTCCCCAAGTCTTCTCCGTCACTCCCCAAGTCTTCTCCGTCACTCCCCAAGTCTTCTCCGTCACTCCCCAAGTCTTCTCCGTCACTCCCCAAGTCTTCTCCGTCACTCCCCAAGTCTTCTCCGTCACTCCCCAAGTCTTCTCCGTCACTCCCCAAGTCTTCTCCGTCACTCCCCAAGTCTTCTCCGTCACTCCCCAAGTCTTCTCCGTCACTCCCCAAGTCTTCTCCGTCACTCCCCAAGTCTTCTCCGTCACTCCCCAAGTCTTCTCCGTCACTCCCCAAGTCTTCTCCGTCACTCCCCAAGTCTTCTCCGTCACTCCCCAAGTCTTCTCCGTCACTCCCCAAGTCTTCTCCGTCACTCCCCAAGTCTTCTCCGTCACTCCCCAAGTCTTCTCCGTCACTCCCCAAGTCTTCTCCGTCACTCCCCAAGTCTTCTCCGTCACTCCCCAAGTCTTCTCCGTCACTCCCCAAGTCTTCTCCGTCACTCCCCAAGTCTTCTCCGTCACTCCCCAAGTCTTCTCCGTCACTCCCCAAGTCTTCTCCGTCACTCCCCAAGTCTTCTCCGTCACTCCCCAAGTCTTCTCCGTCACTCCCCAAGTCTTCTCCGTCACTCCCCAAGTCTTCNTTTAATTTTTTTATTTTTTTTATTTTTTTTTTTTCTGTGTTAGCCTCCCTTGCAACCACTAAGGGTCATTGGAGGGAGGGGCTATCTACAGGTTGCCACCCTATTTTAAACACCCATGGCTCAGGACAACCTTCTATTTATAAATAAAAGATTGACCTGGGCGGGTTTGAACCCGCGGCGTCAGGATTGCGAGACTCGTACGGATCCCCTGAGCTATCCCGGCGCCCCTAATGTACAGGGAGCTAGTGACGAATTTTTCCACTGTCTGTATGTACAGCTTCTGAGGGTCTTTGGCCAACTGTCAATGCCACAAATCGAGATTTACTTAGAGAAGTAACGGCTAATTGTAACTGTTATTGTAAATGTTCCTCTTCCTTTCTGACATCTGTGATAATGTGTACAGCTTCTGAGGGTCTTTGTCAATGCCACAAATGGAGATTTACTTAGAGAAGTAACGGCTAATAGTAACTGTTATTGTAACTGTTCCTCTTCCTTATTTTCAGTGGTATATATCTCCGCCTCTTTGATGTGTCCGAGGGGTTCTTTACCTCACAGGCAATATTTAGTTATTCAATTTATTTTCTTATTAAAAGACAATTTGTATTCCTATTTTTCTCCTTAACGCGTGAATCGGCAAGTGACTGTGATTATAGAATATTGGTGGTATTAATATTGAAATATATATGCTAAATAATCAAGCATTGTATGACATTTTTAATTATAGATTTTCTAATGTTTGATCTTTTTCCAACATGCCTATTTTAAAAAAAATTGATAATTTTTTTTTGAAGCATTAGAATTATCAGACTAGATAATATTGATGCTCAATGAATTACGCCTGTCACGAACTTTGGTTGGTATTTTAATTTTAATTTGCACCAATAAACAGACGATTTGTTTTTGGAAAATCTTTTATCTTAGTCCAAAACTGCATGCTTTTTTTTATTTATTTAACTAAGTGACGTATGTTGTATTTAAAGTTACTTTAATTGTTCCTTTTCGTTCACACTCTGCTTATATTACTTAATATTGTGTTTATAGTATAAAGTTCAATATTTATAAATTCCACATTTCGTATTGTTATGAACTACGGGTCAGTAATAATTTAAATATAGAAGTAAACTGAAGTTAATTTATTGTAATAAATAAATTAAATAACAGATAATTAAATATACTGCTCTTACTTACTAATAATAAAAAATGTATAAATTAGATCTAATGAAAAACATATGTACAGATTGAAATACAATTGAAAATATATAATACATTGAAATTTTTTATATACAAAGAACCCTCAGAACAACTTGCTGATTTTAAATTTTTTGCATTCATTAGTTACTGTCGTTCATCTCCCTGTCACAACCAGTCCTAAGACTAGCTATCAGACATGGAACCTGACTATGACTCGAAAGCTGCTAGCCGCTTTTATAACTTTATAGAATGTTTTAGACAGGCCTAGATAAATCGAGAAGCTTTTCTTAGAAAATATGATTTCCCCTTCTAAGTGGAGATGTGTTCCGCACGGAATCTGTTCCTAGTATCACCTGCTCCCTCAATCTTTAATGGTATATTGAATAACATACATGAGATTTGTAATTTCTGACTTCATCATTTCTTTTTATTAGTACTTTATTAGAAAAGAAAAATTGCTATTTGAACCACTCTCTTCGTTATTCAGCAGTCCTGCGGTAGGCCCTAGAGGCTCGTGGAGGAAACACATGTTAAGGGTGTTTTTTTTACCCTTGGCACACTGGAGAAGATTTGTGGTCTGTACTCCCTTTAAGATGCCATTGAATGAAGAAAGGTACCCGATTGGAGCTGGATGTTCCCAAAAGTACACCAGAAATCCCTTGGGACAAACAGAAGGAAAGAAATATAAATCAACTGTACACTATCAGTAATGAATCCACCGGACTGTGTTGCCAGCCCCACTGTGATACAAAAAAAA
>KZ807023.1:148791-160038 GCA_000696205.2 Oncopeltus fasciatus
TAATATATAACAGATAAATCCAATTATTAATCAATCAATTGGAATAATGAATATTTAAATTAATGTATATGCAAGTATTTATTTTTTCTAATTTCTATATTTATTTTTTTTTAGGTAAAAAAACTGAAAAATTATTTGGCTTCAAAATGTAGTCAAAGACAACTAGTTCAATAGACAGTACACAGATGCAGCTTACTCAGTGGTAAGTTTATGTTTTTCTCAACATTTTTATTCCCAGTTTTCAGTAGTATCTACATCATTTGCACGCACATACATGGTTTTCAAATTCAAATTGTTTCATTAAGTTTCTTTAAACACTACAATCATTACTTCATATTTTATGAAGTAGTGATTGTAGTGTTTAAAAGTGATTGTTTTAAGTCGTATTAAACTTGGGAATAGATATTATTTTTTTATAAACTTCTTTTTTATTAGTATACTATTTTATTCTATACTATAGTAAGTACTTACTACACCATTAGGCAAGTTTCAAACAGCTATCTACTACAACTTCAGTTGTGACTGCACTGAGGTGACACCCGAGGGGACAATTCTTGCCATAAGCGAGTCATAAGTCACATGTTGCCTAGTCACCTTTCCATAGGGTGGCTGAAGCTTCACCTTCATTTCAGGAGAAGCCATCAAGGAGAAAAGTAGAGTTAGGGCTAGTAGAGGCATAGCCATACTCATTCATTGAAATTTTTCAGTATAAAAGTGCTTGTGAATTGTGATTATTGGCTATTTAATAATGTTATTACTATAAAATCTTTTTAAACAAATTGTATCGCATAAGTAATATATTTCAAACAAATACTTATATACATTTTAGATGTATTGAACAAAACAAAATTAATATTATTATGTAAAATTCTAATGATATTTTGATGATAGTGGGTAGCTACTTTTAAAATAAAAAGAAGTTAATAAATTCTATAGGATCTTCCAAGATCCGAATATTATTCAGAAAAAATAGAAAATTATAGCAGAACTAATAAAATATAAAAAAATATTCTTCAGCTCAACTCGTGCTTATAAACAATCCCCTTCAATCAGTGTCTGCTAACGTTCTCTGACAAGCACAACTGTTCTCCAGTTACGAGATTTAAGGAGTTCCCTGGTGTTCTTTCAACATAAAAAAATGATATTTTTTAACTGAAGTTAAAGTATGAATACATTGAAGTTTTCTAAAAATAGCAAAAATTTTAGGATAGCAATTAACTCATCCTGTAAAACACATTTTCAGCCTTTTCTAATAGACAATTGAACCTGGACCAACTTTTCTAAGTAATACAACCAAAACAAAAGCTTATACACTGAGAAAATGCTTATACCCTACATTAGGTATTACTGTGTAAATGAAGTATAATATGACCTACCCATAGTTTATCTGGTTATGTTACTGTATTAGACCTTATTATACATGAATATATAAACAAAAGAAACTGTGATATTTGGAATCTCTTCTTGGATGCAATCTTTATTTAATAAGGCAAGATAATAAGAGTTGGTGCAAATCTATATTGAATAATCTACACATTTGAATTACTGTATGTAAATTAAAACTAGAATACAAAGAAAGCAATCTTTTGTATTTGTAGGTAACCAAAAGTCTTTCAAAAGTATACCCCATGGCTTATTCAGAATTAATATGTTTGGCCTTTGAATATGGCAAGAATATGAGACTACCATCATTTTTATATGCGCATGCAGTTTTACATGATCAAGGTAGTAATGAAGGACTTTTGGGTGTGGTTGAAGTAACTCAATCTAAAGGTGAAATTCTTCAAGGGGAAGATCTTTTGACATTTTTATTTTGCCTCTGTATTAGTGACCAATTTGGCTATTATCATATTGTAAACATTTTTTCTGCAGAGAAAGGAGTCACTGGGATACCCATTGGGCAGTGACTAGAAATTTTATCTTATTTTATTTATGTATAAGTAATAAAATTCAATATAAATAGAGATAAAACAAAAATTGTGTATTATAACAAAGGTTTGGAAAAAGAGATAAAGATATTGTACCTTTCTGGAGTAATTGATTCTAGTCCCATTCTCTATCGATCTCTATCGAAGTTGAATCTGTAACTCAGGCCTATATTATAAAGCACCCAAAGCATCTTTGGCAAAATCATCCTTCGCCATAAGAGCTGTGCTGGTTATCTGCTGCAGAAATAAAGAAGAAGCTCTTATTGTACAGAGTTCAGTTATGGAGAACGATGTATCAAAACTGTAAATCAGTCTTATATAAATTTATTCAAGAGGTTATTTAATTTACAGAGATCTCCTGAGTGGATGGTCGTACTTAAATAAAATTTTTACTATCCAAACTAAAAAATTTTATTTTTTATTGTGGTATATTATCCTCAGTAAATTGTAAATGATTCAATGCTAGGGAATAGATTATGGACGAAACTGGAACTATAAAATGATTTCTTAGTATATTGAAGGAGAGACATGTACACAAACCATCCATATCATACAACTGTACTCAAAAATTTGCAATTTCTTTAACTTAATTAATACTGCAGAGAGGGCTGATAGATATCATGTGTATATAACATAATAATATATCAAATAGTAATATTATAATAATGATAGAGGAGGTAAAAAGTATTTCAGAAGTATTTATTAATCAAAGATTAATGAAGGTAAGGGTATTTTTTGTAGAAATATTATAACAATAGCATCAAAATTTTTTTTGTTTTTATTTTACTCCAATTGAATGAAAATAGTCATCTAATATTTTTTATTGTTTTTAATTTGTGTGTGCATTTCTGTTTTAAAATAAAATTTCAAGGCTCTGAAAGAAATATTTTAATTTCAGTAAGAAAAGTTTAATTTTCATATAAGTATAATTTGTTTAGTTCTTATTAGTAATGAAGTTTTGAAGACATTTTGAACCTGTTTGCAGGAAATGGCTACAAGTCCACCAATGCCCGAGTTTCGTGGGGCCGACCATTATCGAGGTCCCACCTCCATCGAAGCTGGGCATGAAATAGTCAGACCTAAACCAAGGAGGTAAATGTTAATTTTTTTTAAATTATTAATTTTACCTGCAAATAACTTATTAATAACTTAGGCACCAGGTAAAACCTTCACTTTGGCTGAGTGTGGAAAACCAGTATACTGCTTACTGTATAGTAGGTACACATACCTAGTATCTGTGTACTAGTACTCAGATACTAGGTTCTAGCGAACCAAGTCAGCATACTACATACTATAGCCCTTTTCCAAAGTAAGTATAAACTTAATGCAAATATTGAATCTGAGAATTAGTGGGTGGCCTGACTAGATAGTTAGTTTTCTAACTTTTGGCTGATTTCTACTTGAATTAATCGTAATTCTTAATATTTGGCCTTTACTAATATCTGATGCTAAAAAAGCTTTAGATTTCGTCATGAATAATTGCGAACTAAGTCAGTTCGCCTGATACGTAATTCCTCATTAAGACTTCAAAATGAGTAATGCTAAATGAAGTTGTGAGATGTTGATGTACTGTGTGGATTGATGTCTCAGAAATACTTCAAAAAATTTAGCCTTATAAAATTAGTTCTTTTTAGCATGAAATTTGTTTGTATATATAAACAGATTTTTAGTTTTTGTTTTTATGTATAAACAGTTTTTTTTAGAGATTTTAAACAGATTTTTATTAAATATTTTTAAACACTTATGATTTTGTGTCCTAATATTTTTCATCCAGTTGATCGATACATAGTAAATAAAATAACATTGTAAAATTCTTTTTATTAATAAGTAATCATTAAATTACTTATTTTTTTTAAATTTCCTATTTGAGTACATTTATAAATCTTAATTAGATTTATTTATTTCTTAATAATTCATAATTTTTAATCATAATAAAATATGTTCTTGGAGAGTCTCAAAATGTCTGCTTAGATAGGTCGTCAAATGAAGTATTGGGGTCATGATATATGTGCACAAATATGTCTGCTTCCTCATTATAATTTATAGTGCCTTATCTTATTTCTAAAAGAAAAGTTAAAGTCCTTGTATCCCTTCTGTATTAAGAACAATCTAATTATAAATGATAAATTGGGTTTGAACCCTTCAATATGCTAGGCTTGGTTTTATATGATTTGATTTGGAAATATGTGCATTGTGATAACATTAATTGAAGATACTCTTTAGATTTCTAATCAGGCTGATGTCAGCAATATTTGTGATATAAGAAAGTGAAACTAGAGGTCAAATATCTTATTTTCAATGTTATTCTTGTCAATATAAGTATTGCTAAAAATGTACTTATTTTTACATATGTATAATTTATATTTATTAATATTTGGGTTGACTTATATAAAGTAACATTAATATGGTAAATGTGGACTGTGTGCGCAAGCCGCCCACGCGTGCGAGTGTTTGTGTATGTGTATTATGGGAAATTTTACTTATGGATGGTTGATGTGGCCAGCTTTAAAGCTTTGTACTTTTAAAATAGTTGTTTATAACCAACGAAAAAGAAGTAGTTTCTAGGGAAGTTATTTACTGTTCACGTAGGCTTCGTCGGTCGTCAGATGTATTTACCATTTCATCTTCCGGGTTGGACCGAGTCAAATTGTTCTTTTTTGCCGAGCTTTCGCACATCATTTGATGGCTTCTTCAGGGCTGAAAAGAGAATGAGAGTTGTAAAGAGAGATTTTTAGAAATCCAGATGGTGTATATTTACCATGTTTTATACACCAGGTGGTGTATAATCCCGGCGCGGTCTTGTCCTTGGGCGAAGTCTGCCTTCCCATTGGTTGATACTGTGTTCTGGTGGCTGGTCTCTGGAGTAGTCAGGTAGCTGGTCACTGATTGGTTGGATCCTCTAAAAGGAAGACTACCGTTCCTGGACGTACTCGTAACAAAAAAGGATCACCGCTTGAGCCATTCAATCTACAGGAAACCCACGCATACAGACAGATACCTACATGCCACTTCCCACCACCACCCAGCTCAAAAGGAAGGAGTCATCAACACTCTACTCAACAGAGCGGAAATACTCTCAGAACCAGCCCAACTACCGAAAGAAAGAAGACACTTGAAGACCGCCTTCATGAAGAATGGCTACGACCGCAACACTATAGACAAGATCCAGAGAAAGAGAAATATGCAGCGCAACAAGGAAGAACGAGAAGCCGAAGAATTCCAAGGACAAGTGACCATCCCATACGTCAAAGGGACAACAGAGAAGATCGCCCGAATACTAAAAAATCACAAAATAAGAACAACATTCAACACGGACAGAAAAATAACAGACATCCTTCCGAAACCTAAGGATAAACTTGGACTTCGGACTCCAGGAATTTACAAGATTCCCTGCTCCTGCGGAACTTCTTACATCGGTGAAACCGGAAGGACGATAGACACACGTCTCAAAGAACACATCGCAGACATCAAACACGGACGCACAGAAAGGTCAGCTCTAGCAGAACACTTCGCCAACACCTGCCACCACATCAAATTCGAAGACGCCTCAATACTGGCCCGGGAAAGCAACTACTATCGACGAACCATCAGAGAAGCCATCGAAATAACCAAGAATCCGAAAAATATCAACAGAGAAGACGGATACAGATTGAGCAAAAACTGGAAACCAGCGCTAATTGACAAGAGGATCCAACCAATCAGTGACCAGCTACCTGACTACTCCAGAGACCAGCCACCAGAACACAGTATCAACCAATGGGAAGGCAGACTTCGCCCAAGGACAAGACCGCGCCGGGATTATACACCACCTGGTGTATAAAACATGGTAAATATATACCATCTGGATTTTTAAAAATCTCTCTTTACAACTCTCATTCTCTTTTCAGCCCTGAAGAAGCCATCACATGATGTGCGAAAGCTCGGCAAAAAAGAACAATTTGACTCGGTCCAACCCGGAAGATGAAATGGTAAATACAAGTTATTTACTGTAATTTGGTCCCTTATAAATAAAAAATTTTCATTGTCTTTAAGGTGAAATCTGTTTTAGGTACTTAATATCTTATTTCTTATAAGTAATAATGACAATCAATTTATTTTAATTATCTTATGTGCAAAATATACAAAGTCGGATTATTATTAATGTTGATATTTTTCTACTAATTGTTGGCAAAAATAAATTTGATTTGTTTTCTTGTTATAATGTCCATATGTCTTATCATTGATGCATGTATACATGTATATCATGCATGTATATCATTACATCAAAACAGTTCACTTAATAAAAAAAGCCAAATCCTATAACATTGAGCCATCTAATTGGTCAATTTCAACATAGCATAAGGTTTCAATTTTCATTTTGAACTACTGATTTTTACAAAATTATATTAGATGATGAAGAGGCTTATATTAAGCTCCTGAAAAGAGATCAATATTAGATGCAAAACTTGTACAGTAAAGTAAAGTTTTAAAGAAAATAAATGTTTTTTTTATATTTTTTATGACCATTTGCCCATATTATAACATAATTAGTTTGTTTTTATTACCTAATTTTAATAATAAGTTATATAATAACAGTGATATATTACCAAACTTAATATAATTGGGCTGTTAAACTTTCTTAAAAAAGCAGGTATAGCCTGGAAAATCTAAATTAAAGAATGAGATATTATTTATTATTTTAGTTAATAATAATTTATTTATTGTAATTTAATAAATATATAATAGTAATATTTAAATAAAAAAAATCCATTAATTTAGGTNATCTAAATTAAAGAATGAGATATTATTTATTATTTTAGTTAATAATAATTTATTTATTATAATTTATTAAATATATAATAATAATATTTAAATTTTTAAAAAATCCATTAATTTAGGTTGTGATAGTGGTCGAAATAATCCTGATTCCTGTCTTTTATTAAGTAATTTATAGTAAACATATTAAAGAGTATTTATAGGGCTAATAACCTAGAAGTTGATTGCCCTCCAATGATCTACTACTACTACTACAATAATAAAGAAAGAGTGAACATATTTCATTAATTTTTAAGCTAATTTTTAAGAATTAGTTCCTTAGGAGTTGAAAAACCAAGCCTATGGCAGGTTTCATTAATGGTGAGGTCTTCTCTTAGTCTCACTCTTTTAAGTGGTAATAATCTTGTACACTTCTCACTTCGTCAAATTTTGTAGGATACCAATTGAATACATTAATTTAATTTACAAAATATATATTTTACAATGAAATCATACATTCAGAACTTGTTGAACTCAAAATAAAGTTAAATGTTACCTGGACTTACTATTCATCTATTTACTACTGTTTTTCCTTTAGTATTTATTTTTCATTACTATTTATTAACTTTCAGTTTTGTTCATATTAGTACAAATTATAGTGATCACAAATTACAGTGATACTAATTTGTATCATCTATTGAAGTTATTTATTTTACTGCTCTATATCAATTAGTCTAATTTGCCAATAAAACGTTGTTTCCTCAATCAATTTCTGAAAGTTTATGAATGGAATTGAGTTCATGAGAAGCATATCACAGTAATGTGTGACCATTATGTAAGATTGTTAGTTGATCCAACTCTCTCACATCACATAATAATGGATTATTACCATTTCATTACATAATATTTCATTCAGGTTTTGTAAGCTGGTTGACTTGAGAATTATTAGGTAAAGATCTGATACAGTCTAATAGAAAGGAAACAACCCCCTAGTATTACATTTCCGAATGAATGTAGCTAATGAGTTTGTTCTCATGACAGATTTTTTTTTTTAATTTTCTTCGATTCTACCAACTAGACCCCAAAAATTGAAAGTCACTAAAATTTATGTGTGTGTTTCAGTCAACACTCTTCAAGCCACAATATCACATAAAACAGAGATAGTGTTTATCTGGTATCTGTTGTGAATGATGCATGTATATGATGCCTACCTGTTCAGGGTGCTTTTAGGTATATGCCAGCTAGTTGGATGTTAGCATGTGGGCTATATATGTAGAATGTGGAATCAAACTTTGTTCAAACATTTTATAAAAAGAAGCATAAGTAGGAAGCCTGGTTTATTTATTTTAAATATTACAGTGTTGGTTGTAACACTCTAGTAAGAGTTTTTACAGATTGGTTAATAAATAATTTTTAGACGCATCCTCTAAATTTTACAAAAGTTGCATTATAGTACCAATATGAATTTCCTTAAGGGTATGACTTTAATTGATAATATTAAGCTCAGTGGCATTAAATTTAGATTAAGTAAATTACAGTAATCATTGAGAATCTGTAAAAAAGAAAATGCGTCTTCGCTTATTTTTTATTTTTCTACTTGAAGAGACAAATTTAATTTTACCTTGAAGAATTTAAAAATTCAAAGAAAATGCGAAAAGAAAAAAGTCCATC
This sequence comes from Oncopeltus fasciatus, assembly GCA_000696205.2. Taxonomy (NCBI): domain Eukaryota; kingdom Metazoa; phylum Arthropoda; class Insecta; order Hemiptera; family Lygaeidae; genus Oncopeltus; species Oncopeltus fasciatus. The sequence goes on from KZ807023.1 coordinate 157,125, forward strand.
TCGCAGAAGGAAAATTCACATGTTCCTTAAGGATGGACAGAGTAAATGTCTAATTTCATCTTAGGAGTCAGAGAGGATAATTAACATAAAATACGAGATCCCTAAAACTATCATATAATGGAACTTATTTGTTCTATTCACAAATGTCTTCCTTAATAAGTATTCTTCTTATACATTTTACAAAGAATAAATATAACAAAATTAATAGTTTACAGCTATTATAACCCAATTTTAAGTTCTTCATAACACTAATCATAACAAAGCTTTTATAATTATAAATTTTTATTTTAATCAAACTCCCCACTCTCGTTCACCCTATGTTAACTAAAAATTAATTTATTCAACCGTTTTCAATAGAAAGATAAATTGTCAAATTTATATAATATATTTAATAAAGGTCCTAACCCTCAAAGTTGCAATCTCAAATATTAGTAAAGAAATAATATTCAAACACACACACACTCTCACACGCACACACACAATATGTTAATGATTTTAAAATTTGATCTCTCTCTAAACTCTCCCCCATTTCGACAGTTTAGAGCCATTATTAACGTAATCATTCGACCATTTTCAAAAAGAAGCTTAACTGCTGAAATAAGATTTCATTATTATAAAAATTACAGCTACTAAGCTTTTAGACAGACACACTTTGGAGAAAGAGAATTTAGTAGGAGGCCAAATGAAATAAATGAAAATATATTCTTTATATTTAGAGTTTCGAAGAAAAAAATTATAAAAGATATACATTACAAACTATCAAAATTTTACCATCATCTTCCGAATATATNAAGTTTAAGCAGCTAAATTTGGTTTACTTATTTTAAAATTGATGGACACCTGACTTCAAACTGGTACAAGGATGTGTGTGTAGAGAGAGAGATAAATATATATATGTATAGAACATGAAAGACGCGCGGCTGCGATATATAGTAATCAAGAACAGGTGGGATAGAGAATGCAGTGAACACACAAAAAGTAAAAATCACAAGGAGTAAAATTTCAGGGATCTCTCGCCCTTCGTCGGTGAGGAGTGAAGAGAGACTAGACTATGGGGTATTGCGTAGCGGAAGGGACTCAAAGGAAGGGATAGGCAATTGGGTTTTCTCTTCCGTTGAGTCCAACGGAAGGCTACACATAATCAAACGGTTCTTCGTTAATTTTTGAGTTACGAAAAAAATTGTAGCTTACGATCGGTATAAGATACAATTCTCTAACATTTATGTTTTATAACATTTTCACGGAAAACTCTTTTTAAGGGTGGTATTAAAGGTAACGATGCTTAGTATTTTCCCCTACTTTTCCTACTAGCCGTGGTGAGAATGTCTAGAGCCAGCCAAGTGATCTTATTTCTCTCCCCAGCTTGTAAGAACAAATAAGTTCTTTACTTTTATATTTTTCTTTCTCTAATGGAACATAGGAAATCTACTTACTTTAAGCTTATTTTTAACTTTATTCGATAATGAGGATTGCGTTGAAAAGTGCCATCTTCAGTTAATGTTTTTGTTTAAACACCGATGGCACTGGGGAGATTTTTGTTTCTCTGTAAAATTTTGTCCGAACAGCTGAACTCGAATCCGCTGATAATATGTCTGGTTTTCCTGTCCTTCCACGCCAGCAGTAGATGGGAAGTCGGAGGAGGCCGCCCTACAGAGACCATTTCACTCTGTGAGTCTGGCGGAGGCATTCGTGACTACACCGCGATGGATTACACCTGCTAACAAATGTTCTTGCCGGTAAGGAATGCGGGGCAGGAGGACTCTCACTCGCATCGAGGAATGTCGAGTGCAGGAACACTGGGGATTGTTGCATCAAGAGTTCCAGCTGGGCAAACGCAGACTGGCAAGGAAGCCTCAAGTCACCGGTAATCAGTCGCGGATGAATTCAGCCAACTAGCCAATGGTGTCGGCCACTGGGGTCTCGATGACCGTATGGAGCATCTGATTGGATAACTCGAGGAGAAGGGAATTCTCCTTATCTATGTAGAGTAGACTTGGGTGCAGAGTGGGCACTAGGCCATTTTTACCAGATTTACTTAAGGATCATCATGGTTCCATGGCGTGACTTTCAAAATTTCAACGGATCTTCATCGACCATGACTTGGATCCATGTATAAAAATATGGAGCGTATATTTATAAACCTCCGCATTATATTTCACGAAATATATTGGATTTGCAATGAAAAGTCTAAAATTGACTATTTAGGCTTTTCATAGCTTATCCTCAAAGTAAAAAAAATTTTCGTTGGAGTCAGAGGGGGGAAAGGGGGGTTTAGAAGGAGACCATCACTCATAATCTTTACTTATCACCTGATTTCAACTAAAAATAAATTATTTTTAAGGTTTGTAATAAGAAATATCTACTTTTCTCTGTATATATTTTGAAGATAAGACGTCGCACTCGACTTTGTAAAGTAGATTCTTAAATGTGTTCCTTTATAAGTAGAGAATTTGTTGGGGTTTGGTCGAGGTTGCCAAGGGTTTTTTTTGGACCATCCTTGACTGACCTCCAACAAATTCTCTACTAATAACCTCCACGGTCAAAAACTCTCCATTTGACCCCTAAGAAGGGTTTTTAAAAATATTTGAATTAGATATAACCGTTATAAAATTCCAATTTGCACTATCTTTTTAAACAAAACTTTTTCCCTATGTCAGTTTGTTACTAATCTCTTTGTTAGATTTAACATTTTAAATTTTGGTCTCTCTCTAAACCTCTCCTCGTTTTAGAACGAATTTAGTCGTTAACGAACAACAGTTTAGGGATACCTAATTTGGTTTTATTATTTAAAAAAAACGAACGCCTGAGCTCATCGAGGCATATGTGTGTGTATACTTATATGCATATATGGAATTGTGTTTCCACACACAATGCCATATGTATATATATATATTCCCTAAAACTATCATATAAT
>KZ807023.1:168585-185473 GCA_000696205.2 Oncopeltus fasciatus
TATATATATATGTGTACACGTTTGTACACACTCACACACGCGTAAGCGAGCAAAAAAATTTCATTATTGAATTCATTCAATGTTTAATATAAAGTAAGTTAAATGCCGAATTTGGATTCCGTATTTTAAAAGTTACTGACACTAATGCGCTCACAGAACGAAAAATGAGATCGCCCATCCTCGGATGTTTTAAATAAATACAAAATTGAAGTATCGTCAATACCCTAATTATTATTAAAGCTATAAAAATTATTATAAAATATGCTTAATCAATTACGATATCCTTAAAATGTAATTTTGATCTACCTTGACTGAACCCCAACTAAAATCATTTATTTATTACTTTTGCTTATAAACATATTGTAATTTGATGAAGCATTGTTTATGCTGATTTTGCATGTGAACGGTGGACTTTAGATTTGCCCTCGCAATACTCCATTTATACTTGAGCAGTTAGCTTCATAACGTTTTTTTTTTTTTNATGAAGAAGGTGGACTTCCATCTTTGCTTGTCTAAGGTTATTCTCTAATGGTTAAAAAATTCTTCAACTCTTTTAATATATTCTTTAAATCTGTGCTGAGGGAGGGGCTTCTCCACTCTGTTATATTGTAGATCTCGTCTATATTGCTTGTGGGCTCAAGATCCACAAAGAACAAGGGCAATGGAGTCTTTATATGGCCGTCATTACCAGGCCTACTTGTTGTTATGTTAATGGCATTTCTGACCTGGGAGCCAAGTTCAGTGAGCTCCTCTTTGATATATTCAGGAGAGGTTCAGTGGTGGAGGTGACGGATGACGACCAATAAATGTACATGTATAAAAATAATATAAATAAAATAAAAGAAAGAAAGAATATAATGAAATAAAAATAAAATTAACAATAAATAAATAAATGGTCATCACTGTGCAGGGAGAAGGGGCCCATCGACCCCACTCCCACCATAACGTTAAATACATTCAAATACAGTTCATAGAAGATTTTGGAATCGTTTGGTAGCACGTTATGGACATCTTATTGTCTATTTGTTTTATTATTTCTCCCATACGATACTGCTCACTCCATGCCAGTTTGTCAGTTGAGAGCAGTTTTGTTTTTTACTATTGTATTTATTTTTTTTTTTGCGTTGATTACTGTGGAGGGGAAGACTGTGGGAAGATATCGTGCGAACGCATTAGCATAGTCGGGGTGAAGGGTGGCTCCTGGTGGAGGGGTTCAGTCCCTCTCGGCGCCAGCTCAGATGAGGCGCTCGGAAGACCCGCTCGTCCTGTACGCGTACTCAGAGCTGAAGAACCTCGCCTCTCTGCTGCTCAGGATATTCCTCCTGTACTTGCGCTACAGGGAGTGCCAACGCCGTCTCGCCGACTGAGGAGATGCTCGCCGCCGATGGGGGATGAGGGAGTGGGGCGGCAGTCGCTGACCATCAGGACTGGGATGGTCTGCGATGGCGAGAGATGCTTGTGCCACCTCTGCCGCGAGCTCGGAACCGGCCCTCTCGAGGACTTGGGCTGCTCCCAGGAGGACGGTAACTTCATACTCCGACAGCCCGCTACGATCTACAAGAGTATCGTCCTCGTTCCAGGTCCACAGGATGCGCTTCAGAGGTAAGAGGTCCTTCAGCACAGCATTGTCTCTCCTCTTGCAATGCGGAATGGCATACCAATAGGCCTAGGTGCCATTTGAAAGGCTAAAAAATGTGGTCCGCTAAAATTTCGTATGTGTATGTGTTTTTTTTGTTTAGTTTTTTACACGTGCTCTAACTTCCGCATTTTTTATAATAATGAAACGCAGAAACAGTTGGAAGAGTTCTTTGATGGCTGAAATCCTGAAAAAATGAAGGAGGAGGGGTTTAGAGGAACTCAAAAATTTAATTTTTCTTTATAAATATTTATTTGGTTGTGGTTTATTATCCCATGTAAATTTTAACAATTAATGTGAGGGAATAGAATAAAAAACAGTTTTGTCGCGATCAAGCCATTGCTTACAAGTCTTCAGTTTCCCCAGTAAGCCCTCTATTCATCACAGGTGATGATTTTCGGTTAAAATCTCATGCCAGAAGGGTTTGTCAACGAATTTTCACAAATTTTTGGAGAATAGAATTTTCTGCCACATGAAGATGTAGATGGTGACTAACGGTATTATTTTTTTTTTGGTTGTGGTGTTTAATCCCACATTAATTTTAAACAATTAATGAGAGGGAATAGAATAAAAAATCTAACTGTCTTAGCCAGGACTCGAACCTGGATCTCCTGCCATCCGGGCAAGAATGCTTGCCATTGCACCACCGAGACTAGATAGATAACATATTAAATTCCCAGAACTTGTACTGAGAGTCTAATAGTCAAGTTCGCGAGTTTTTGTAGACGGATTTGACTCAACAGCTTCCTGCAAAATTCATCAATATCCATAAATGCCCAGAGCCTTTCTTCTTTTCCAACGTCGTATCTTCACTGCTAAATGTTTTCAAATAAACACCGCGCAGTGCGCGTCAAAGACAACTAGCCCTGCATATTTAATATTTTTACCCGTTACTTCAGCGGCTGTGAAATTAATTTTTCAGTAAATTATGAAAATTTCTTAGGGGATTGTCTTATTTCTTCTTTGAAACAAATAAATAACCTGAGGCTTTTTCTTTGTAGAAGTCTAATGGGGTTTAACATGCTTGAGATTTTAACATGAGAATGTTCTAAAGGAATAATTAAATATCATTAAGTTTTAAATAAGATTAAGACATTTACTGTTCTTTAAAATCTTGAATTTGATAAAACGGTCATTTTGTGTGTGTCTGTGTAGCAGGATAAATCTGCCAACGTCAAGAATAATTTTATTTCTTTAAAGGTAATCTCATGAAAGGAGGCCAACTATGTACAATTTGAAGCAGCTTTATCTGTAGAATATGTATTGCAATAATTAATATATTATCGAAAGGGTTGGTTAAAACAAATAATAAATATATACTTTGCATTTAAGGATCTATTTTTAAAGGCTGTAGATGTGGAACGCAGCAGTTTATGGTGGACTCCCATAATTGTAGCAATTATATATTATTATATTGTAAACTCTGTAAAACCTTTGAGGTAAAGGTTTTACAGAGTTTACAATATAATAATATATAATTGCTACAATTATGGGAATCAACCATAAAGGAGGTTTTAGTTTCTTCCTGACTCAAGGAGAACATTGGTTTAGTGTGTTTTGGTTGTACACGTGCAAGAGATCTATGCCAATTCGACTCAAAATTACGCCGCCGAATTCTCTTTCTTAATCCAAAAAAAAAAAAAAAAAAAAAAAAAAAAAAATTCTGATGGGGTTGAAAGTCGATTCGGAGGGAGGAAGAACATTAATCAAAGCTCCCTTAAGGAGAGAGAGGCCCATTCATGAGTCAGATCTTTTAAGGAATATCCACTAACTTAGAAATCATTTTCAAGGAATCTGTAGGAAGAGTTCAGAGAGACCAAGAGTAGTAAATATTTCTGAAATTCATTTGCCCCCCCCCCACCACCCCCCTCAGCTTTCTCTCGATCAAACTAAACCTCAGACAATAAGTCAATGGTACTTGAANTTTTTTTCCAATCACCTTTACTGCAAAAAGTTTTTATAGTGATAACATTTTTCTAATTTAAAACGTTAAATTTTTACGGGGGATTGGATCTCAGTTTCATTCCAAAAACATATTATTGTGAAATCCAAATTTAGTTCAGTGAAATTAGATTCTGCAAATAAAACTTTTAAGGTGCTCCTCATACTGTAGTGGTAAGATAAGATAATGATTGACAGTATTCTTGCTACTAGTTAGGTAACTGTATCTTGGGCTTAATCGCTTATATTTCCTCGCGAGTCGTCCTCTTATGTCACGGAGACCTATCCAGGTCATTCTTCATGGATGGTTCCCCGACGTCTTTGGGACAACATCCTTTTTTTCGGCTACAACATAGATAATAAAGTGCTATTTCATTTTCTTTTTTAGCGTACTTTACATTAAAACTAAAGTACAGGGGGTTACTATAGTGCAGTTTTGTTGCTTTCACTTCAGCTTTGTGCCTAACTCACTGAGGGGAGCACCAAACTCAATGAGTATTGGTGGTGGGGGGGATCACATATGCCCTTCTTCGAGTGGAAGACGTCGTACTACGACGAGAGTATTGGTTCTGATAACGGCATCATTCTTTCTGAAAGACGAAGGAGTGAAGTTTCGTGACACCCACATTGGCAAAAAAAAAAAATTATGCAATAAATTATTTAATCTTATCTTTTAATTGATTAATAATTCAATACGTGGTGACTCTTCAGATCAATTTATTGATAAATAACCAGTGCTGATTAATAATATTTATCTCTGTAAAACCCTCTCTAATGACTTAAGCATCCTTGAATATTCGTCAGCGAAATATGCAATGCTGCTCCGCCATGCGGTTTAGTATCATATTTTTATTTGTTCGCGAGGCCTGAGTTTCTCAATATAAGTTTTCTATTTTTGATATTTCTTTAACTGCTTACTATTACTCTTGTAATAATAAATAAATCCTCAAGAAAATATTCTAAGCTTACTGTGATTGTGAACCCAAAATTCCCTTAGGCTTAGAATATTATAATTAGAGTCTTAAGACCATTGGTTTATATTTTACCCATAGAACCTAATCTTATATTGCTTCGCTGATACCTGACGTTTTCTTAAACAGATTCATCTTAATAAAAAAATGAAGCTATTCCAGTTATAATAGTAATGATCTCCTTTGAAAAATATTTGGAAATATCTTCTGTTGTGCATTTATAGTTCATTTTAAATTTGATACACACACATACACTCCACACAAATAAATATTGTATATTTTGGTGTAGAATTTGCCATTCATTTACTTTGATGTTTTAGTTGAAACATATCTCTATACAAATGTATACTAATAATATTAATGAAAAAAAGCTTGTCCAGCTAAAGCTGATAAAAGAAGGTCCAAGGGGGACAACAGATGTCTTCATTGGTTTCTGCAAACCATCTTCTGTTGGCGAGCGCTTTCGGACATTGTCCATCTTCTTGGCCGAATAAATGTGTTCACTGTCACTGTCTGTATTCAACTGCCTGTATTCGTTATTACTTCCTATTACATGTATTCGGCCAAGAAGATAGACAATGTCCGAAAGCGCTCGCCAACAGAAGATGGTTTGCAGAAACCAATGAAGACGGATAATAGAAGGTATGGTAGTTCTATATTCATTGGTGGTGGAAATAACCTTTTAGATTATTTACATGTAGAGATGTGCTTATTTGAGATCCGTGGCTGAGATGGTGTGTACTAAGCTGATTTTTCTCATTCAATGAAGAATGGTGCCCAATGGTTCCGCAGGAACACACTGGAATCTTCAGGGTTAATACCAACAGGAAACATAAACTAATATTTATTAGTTCATTGCAAAAATTGTAATATCACTCATTGACATTGTTTCAGTTGAAAAACTAATAGAATAAATTTAATTGGGTGAAAATAATACACATGATTTACACAATATTTTAATTCTAAAGACTCTTAATTTGTTTTAAAAAATGGCAACAGCGTTGGTATATAAGACTAAATACATCGCAACTAATTTATTTCTTCATGTACAGAATTAATTTTGGACATTGATCATCTCTATAAATCCACACAGACTTGAAAGTTACAGAAGACCATAAGACGGACAGAAGACCTGAATTTTATAGGGAGTTTGTAAGAGAATTTCATGTTAAGAAAAAATCTATTACCAACTTTAATAGTAAATGGCTGAAATGTTGTTTGCCATTGATTCACAACATTTAAAAAAAAAAAAAAAAAAAGATATAAACATTTCTATCTATGATGGCTGTCCATATGTGGTAATATTAAACAGTTGGTAATTAGTAGGTGAAAGGTCAGGGGAATAAGGTGGATGTGGCAAAACTTTCCTACAATCTCGATCAGTTTGTCCTTGGTCAATTTGGCAATGTGTGGCTGAGCATTGTCTTGGAGAAGTAGAGACTCTTTTCTATTAATCCAGGATCAAAAAGCTTTAGCTTTGAGTGGCAATGGTTCAATATATTGAATTATATATTTAGAGTGATAGNATTATATAAAAATTCATTTAAAAAAATTAAGGATCATCTTCTTTTTTTTTTAGACTGTAAGTTTTCACAGAAAAAAAAAGCAAAATATGCTATTGAATAAGTTAAAAAATCAATAATTTTGAAGAAATATGGTGAAATTATTTTTAAATAATACATAATAAAGGTATGCCTACTTTTTGAAGCCTATGAATGTTAAAATTATCTTGATATTTAATTTGTTTAGTTAATAAATTTGTATTTTTTTTCTATCAAATTGAGGCTTCATAGAAATAAATGTGAGAAATCTATTAATATGTGACTCTGTGCTTAATGTATCCCATACATGCTTCTTCCACATACTTATAATCCAAATTTGTATAAAAGCATATACGTGATAAAAATATATGACTAGTGTTATTGTATTTTCATAAATTATTCAATGCATCAGTTATAATCAAGGAAATTGCAACCAGATATTCTGGACTTATAGCTTAAGCTTCTTTGGTGGATACCCTTTTGTATTAGATGTGTGTTGCTCCACTAATTGAGTAATTAATTGTTTTCTGCCAAATCTGATTTTTAAAATGTTGTTTATCTTTCTATTGTCAACACTAATATAAATCTACTTTCTTTTTCTTATTTGTGTCTCAATACATTTCTATTATCTAATGCCACTTCTGAGAATATAGTGAAAGCTCCAGTAAAGATCTGTCCAAATGGGGTGCTGAGGTTGGTTTACTGCACAAAACTACAAAAGACATGTCATCATAGTTCAGTACCAGTTGTCATTATTTGAGTGACATATAATGTAAGTTATATACAAGTATAAAGCCTGGCTCTTCCATTGAAACCACCCATCCCCACTCTAATCAAATTACTTCAGACCATTATTTGATAGTAGATTTTTCCAGAAGCTTTTTCTGTCATTACTACTTATTTTTGAAATATATTACATTGTAATCTTGAAGTATATTACCATAGGGTTCCTTTTATTTTTGCCTAAAATAGTGATTCTGATATTACTCAAGTAAGTGTAGTTGGGCTTAACTGAGGTGCTTTCTCAGGCAGCTAGTTCTACATATGCTGTCAAATTTATTCTCTATAAATTGGCATGAAACCTATGGTACCAATTCTGTTTAACTTGGCCTTGGGATATAAATCAAAAAGATCCATGACAATCCCTGGAGATGACATAACTGTTAGAAGCGATGAAGCATTAGCAGGGGCCCTTGAAAAATTTAAGAAGATTCTGAGAAAATTATGGATTCATATTAATAAAATATAAGCAGTGCATGAAGCCTTATGTCCTATAAGCCTTCATGCATTTAATATAAGCTATGTATCTATTCAAATAGCTATGACCGAAAAACCTGGATGTTGACCAACTTCAGAAATACTCAGAAGAGTACTTGAACTCTTGCTAAGTGTTGGTTTATAGAAGATAGTCCAACTTAAAGAACTTTATTATGGTCAATCAAGAAAGCTCGTGTTAAATAAGCTGACAATGTTAAGTCACTACCATAATAGACTCCAAAAATTAAAAAAAAAAAAAAAAAAGAAGAAGAAATTCTTATAGGTCCTTACTGTCATTTAGGAATTTTAAAGTTTTAACTTACAATTCAACATATTTAAACTCTTTGACTGAAGCTAATGTAAAAATATAATATGAGGATCTGAAAGAATTAATTAGATTTAAAAAGAAGTATCCATAAGTAGTAATAGTGAAATCAGATAAAACTAAAAAAGTAGCAATCTTATTCAAGCAGGACTATAGAAAATGGAAACACAATATGCAGGTAAATTGTGTAAACACAAGTTCATAACAGACAAAGGAAAGAAACCAATCACTGATAAACACAGTGTCTACCCAAGAATTTTTTGATTGATTATATTACATGAACCAGAAAACCAACTAAGACCCATAGTTAATGAATTAGGATCATGCAAAAAAAAAAAAGTTGTCTTTTATTTTATTTTATTTTTTAGAAGAAAAAGTGTATGGTTTACTTCTAACTTAAAAAAAAAAAAATATTTGAATCTATTGGTCTCTTAACCTAACTATTTAAATAATCTAAAGGGTTATTATCACTACCAATGAATATAGAACTATCATACCTTTTGTAATCCGTTTTCTTAGTTTTCTGCAAACCATCTTCTGTTGGCGAGCGCTTTCGGACATTATCCATCCTCGTGGCCAAATACATGTGTTCACTGTCATTGTCTGTATCCAACTGCCTGTATTCAACTATGCAGTTGAATACAGACAGTGACAGTGAACACATGTATTCGGCCACGAGGATGGATCATTTCTGAAAGGGCTCGCCAAAAAAAAAAAAAAAAATGAATATCAAGACTTGAACCAATTGAACCCATGCCCACAAAATTTTAAGCTTTGTTCATCTTTCACTTTAAATCAATTTTTTAAATAAAAAATTAATTGGATAAAGTTATTTGTGTTTGCTGGTTTTGCAAGAATTATTATAATGCTCACTTTTGCCAAGTGGTAAATGTGAATTATGTGTTCTATTTTGTTTTCAGACCAAGTGGAGCAGGCGGGGGAAGCAGAGAACTTGTGCCATATAACAACAAAACTCCTACCTCTCCGGTCTCCACCCCTGAAGCCAGCACATCCCAACCAGTCACTCCTGTTCGGGTAATTTTTTTTTGTCTTGAACTGATGAATAGTCAGTTTCTTAGATGAGAGTCTGCTTCTCACAAAGTCTAATATTATTGCTACAATAGCAATTAAGAATACAATGTTAGTAATGCATATAGTATTAATAAATAAATACTTGATCATTCATATCAGAACTCTCATTATTGGTGAGAAGCTAACTGAGGTTTAAAATCAATAGAAGCTAAATAATAATAAAAACATCTGATACTTAGAGGTGTCTTCAACTGTGGCTAAGCAATTAATTGGTGTGCTTCCTTTTGTCCTGACGACCCCTAAGTACATATTAAAACTGAACCAAGTCCTTTCTGATCCAGATGTTTTCCCTGTTCATGAGTTGACTTGGCATAGCGCTCCTGCCATCCTTCAGCTGAAGATATGAAGATCATTTTCACTCATAAGATTAGCGATCTGGTATTTATGGATCTGCTCTGCTGGAGCTCATCGCATCATCTTGTGTAGTGTATTGAGATAGCGTAACACACCTTTGAAGTACATACAGATTAGAAGACTCATTCTTACAGATTTAAGATTTTTGAAAATCTTTGTTATATGTCTTATTGTTTTTTTGAAGGTTTAAATAAGATTAAGCCGAGTCATTCATCTTTGAATGTTGGGAAGTTTGTTTGAAGGAAATCCATTATTCCGACAACTTTCCAAAGCCTTAGAAGGAAATTATGTACCATTGACAGTAAAAATTTGCTATCCTTTGGTATCCACAGAATCAAAAGCAGGATTTTAACTACCTCATTGGTATATTGGAAGTAATATTCTGTTGCATTCCTTCTATCTCTGCCATTTCAAGAATGTGTCCATCTAAGGATCTAGCTAGGTCAGAGTGAACCCTCTCCCAATCCAATGGGCATCATGTATATCTTAGGACATGTATCTTAAGAATACAAGAATACTGTTGGGCTCATTGTACCTACTTAACTCCAAGTCCTTTCTAAGCCATTCACCAGGAATATATTTAACCAAGGTTTCTTTCTCTCTACGGATTACTTGAGTACAATCTTTTTTTTTTTTTTAAACTCCACTCCTCGTACAAATAAGTTCAAGCTATCGGAATCGGCCTAGTTTATGTCTTAATAATGTTGAATATTCATTACATTTATAAGATCTTTAATAGTTAGAAAGGAAGGGTTCTCTTATTTCAAAAGCACACTAATGGCTATAGGTTTCAATAACTTAGTAGATAACCATATATTTAGCAACAATGTCACAATATTCTGACCAACCTTTTCTTTGGTTGCACTGGTTTGATTGAACCTTTAGTATACTGTAATATTAAACTTCTCCCTCAACTTTTTCTAAGATTATATTCAAATCTAGGATAATGGGAATAGAAACTCCTTTCTTGTAACTTGTTAGTAATTAATAAACATAGGCCGAAATTAAGAAATTTCAATTTTTAAACTGAGTGTGTCCTACTCCAGCAGTAAAGCTGTTCTGTTGTAATTCACCCATACTTTATCCCTATTAAAAATCATTTTGATTTTTTAAAATCTATTAGCATTAGTAAAAATGTCCAAATAACCCATTTGAGTGCTTAAACTCTGTGCAGGCTTTTTTCTGAAGGAATACAGTTACTTAAAGGAATGACTTTAAAGCCTCTTTTGAAACTATTTAGCCCGATTCTATGGAATGAAAACAGTTCTGTGTAATAGTTGTATAAAACATGCTGAGAATCGCTAGAAGTTGGCCTTTCCCAAGAAGTAAATTTTGAACTTGCAAACACTCTCAAAATGAGTGGGATAGTTCGTCTACTAGCTTACCTGATACCATAAAAAGAATGAAGTGGAAATATGCTGATTTATTTCTCAATAACATTCATGTATTAGGTTGGTAATAACTTTCATCTGAAACTCTAAACTTAAAGAAGATAATCAATCAAAGCTAATGACTGAGTCATCAACAAGTGATCCAGGTGACACGGCGTCCATGCAGATAATTAAAAAAATGCACATTTTTTAAATTGTATTTTTTGGATCATCTTTGACCAAACCCTTACGAAAAACATCTACTCAGGAAAAGTGTAGTTGTATTTACCGTTAGTTGATTTTGCCCTCATTCAATATTGCTTACTACTAATACTTAAAAAAACAAAATATCTGAAAAATAATAAATATTCCATGTCATTGTGCCTTTGTATATATAGCATGCGTACAGTTTACATAGTATTCTTATTTTCTTTCTGTTATTTTTATTCTGTTTTGTTATTCTTGAAAACTTTGTATGGAGCAGTGCCCCAAAAATGAATTATTTGAAATAAATAATAAATATTCTTGAAAACTCCAGTATAAACCCTTGAGGATGGTTTATAATAAAACTAGTTTTGTAATGACTTTAATTTATTTTGTAAAATAATGAAATATTATTTCAGATTATGAAAAAAATGTTTTTCTTAATATCTTTTCCATTTAATATTACTTTTTTAAGTTAATAGTTTAATTGTACAGGTTGGAAGCAGCCAAGCCGTGGCGCAGAGCCCAGCTTCTACCAAGGAGCCAGCCCGAAGTAGTGAGGACAGTGATGCCAGATCAGGGGCTGTCTCCACTCTCCCTCACTACCACATCAATGTCAATGAGCTCAGAATACTCCAGGTAGACAACTTATAGTAACATTCCTCACAATAAGTTGTTAATTCAGAGATGATTTACTGAATACTCACCATTCAATACTGATAAAAAAAAATAATAAAGAGGATATGCTTTATCAATTTTAAAGCCTTACTTATCAGGCAGAACTATGAAATTCTCTTAATTTAATTTTCATCTCTTTATGAATCAAAGTCCTTTTTTAATAAGGGTTACTTTGTTTTTCTTCCCAACCGTCTTAATTGTCTTTCCTCAATAATTAACAATATAATCAACCTATGTGGCTTATAGAGGGATCACTTTCTTTTTCCAAAGGAATGCGTTAGATCATAACTTCTTTATTGTAACTTAAGAAACAAAACTTTTTAATGCTACTTAAAAATAATTGTGTGAAAACTAAAATGATTTTGAAATCAGTAGTTTATTAAATACTGTTTTTAAGAGGCAGGGATCAGTTTGGCCTTTTTATGTTGAGACAAAATATTTTGGTTTCTAATGTCTGAATATCAGTCTAATTGTCTCAGATCTAGAAATATATATGTAGGTAAATCTTTATTGATCTTTTTCATCTCTTTACTGAAAATAAAAATAGAAAGAAAGAATGATTTTTGATTCTTTTGAAATTTCTTATCTATGTTTTTTATTCAGTTGTCATTAAATTAATGTTAATGCATGAATGTTGATACATTTGTTTCTTTTGAAATAAACCGTACTCCATTGGTTTTCAGAGGCGTGGAGCAGACTCTAATGGGAGTTCATCGGATGACAATCGGACTTCGGGCCATGCTTCCATGTCAGATGGCCACATTAGTTCTTCCCCAACTACTGATAGACACCAGCACTACCGCCCTCCACTTAATTCTGTTCCAGAAGATGAAAGGTTGTTACAGTTTTATTTTACTTATTTTCAAAATAAGAGATGTTTGTCTTAGTAAATTATTTTTGGCTCTTTCCCAAAACAGATACCCTCCTACCTCTATTCGATTTAAAAATAAGTCTCTCTTTTTTCAACAGAATATCAACAAAACTATTTATCTGCTTTATCTGACCATTGAAAAATTGGGGAAATGTTTTATTCAATGAGACACAATAGCTACTGGGTTAAGAAGTTTTTATTTTCAGTTAAGATCCATAGGGTCTTCTAATGTTGGGAGATTTTATTTATTAATATTTTAAATATTAAATACTGTACAGAGAGGGAGCTGACATTGTCCTCTTCATTCAATAGCATGTATTGCTGTTCTTTACTAATAATCATTATCATAAATAATAATAATCATTCGCTGACAATAATGATTATTTATTATTATGTCCTTTTTAAATTGTAATTAGGCTTTAGTAATATTTTAAAACTATTTTGATATGAAAATTATTTTAATTTAGGGGTTAAATAAAATTTTGAAATCACATAAATCTAAGGCTTTTGTGAAATAAAGAGTAAATATGCAAATTTACAAACAACTCTAATGAAATAAGCAAAAACAAAAAATAAAAAGAAGAAGAAAAGACAAGTTGTAAAACAAGCTTTAGGATTTAAGGCAATCTTTTCAGAAAATATATTGTGAAAAATTGAAAAATATATGTTTATATGATACAGTGAAATATTTTCATTGTTATTCTGAAGAAAAAAGTTTGAGTTTTAATTCCAAAACATAAAAAAATTGTTTTGTTTTTCTAAAATTTCTTTTAAGCAATTTAATTTTAAAAAAACATAAAAACTGAAAGTTACCAGCATTATCTCTTTTCTTTTCTAAATCCATTATCTTTGTTGATATATGCTGTTGTTTTTTCTTTCCTCTTTATATTATGTTTTTATGAAGTGTTGGCAATGGGAAGGTCACGGGGCCATTTCCTATTCCGGCGACGTGCTGGATTATCAGGATGGGTAATACTGGATAGAGTTTGGGCTAAAGGATTGGGATGCAAGATAAGACCAGTGTGGAATTTATTAAAACGGATTGGGATGGTGTCTTTAACCAACGGGATTTTAAGGTCATTGTGGAGTAAGATATTTTCGACGNTTCTTCATTAAATTATGTAAATAAAATTAATTGAGCATGCCTCAACTACTGACCTAAGGTTTTGCATAATTTTACTTTCAATTATACTACAGTTTTCCTAAAACTTCAAAAGTTGAGGTTTTTAACTATCCAAAGAAGTTCTCATTGTTATTTTTTGCACTGAAACAATGTCTATGAAAGAATTGTCTTTATTACAATTTTTACTTTTCACTATCTGATAATATTTGAATTGCATTAGTTATCCTAAATATTTTTTCCCTACTAGCAGTTAACTTTCGAGTAAACTTGATAGAAGTCTAATCGTCTTAATGCATGTAAAAACAAAATGAAGCATGATGATCCCTTTTTTTGCAGTTGTGAATTATTTTTATTGCCTATAAATACATTTCTACTTTAAGCAGATGTTTGTTTATATTGGTTGATTGATAAATTGATCAACTACTAGTTACAGTTGGAGTTAAAACTTCAATAATTGGGAAAAGTACTAGTGATGTAGAATACTTTTTCTTCTTGTTTCGATTTCTGTCAGCAAGCTTCAAATTACAGTTACTATCGGGTGTGCAGTTAAACTCTGTTTTGTTGTTTTAGCTTTTGTTTACTGTTAGTGAATTAAAATATATGATGTTTTACCTTTATTTTCTCATAAACAAAGTAACATTTCTTTAAAAAACCAAAGTGTAAAATGTAATTGATCCTATAGAAAAATTTTTTTTTCTATAATGGTGTAGAATAAAGAGATAGTTGTGAGGGGTTCCACAATCCTTTAAAATACCAAGCTTGATCTTTGACTGCAGGATTGTGTAGTTTTTATAAAACATTTTTCTTATTCCTCACTTCTTTCTAACTTATAAAAAAGTTTATTTTTATGTCTTAAGAAGATGTATCTATTTATATTTACTGTCATTATGTAACTGTCATTACAGACTGTCAGCCAACATAATGTCTGGTCAAAGCAGGTCTGCTCGCAAGAGTGTTCAGAGTAGAAGTCGCCATAGAGCAACCCCAGCAAAAGTAAGTAAATCATTTTAAGAATTTTTAGCAAATTATTTTTTTAATATTTTTAATATTTAAAAAAATAATAAATAGATCTTTAAATTTATTTTCTTAAAGTACTATTTAATTGATCTCCTTTTAGGAATTTTAACTTTCAAGGGTGCAATTCTGATTTTTGGAGGAAAGATGTTCTTCATCTGGTCGTATTTAAAAACAAAAAGTTTTTTTTTTCCCAAATAAGAAGTATTACTGCCTGAGTGAGTTATGCTTTATGTGTTATATACTGATTGCCAATGTATTGATCAGCTTGTGTTCAGCAACTTTCTCTGGAAGTTTTCATGACCTTCATTCTGGCTCTCACTACTTTGTCCAGAACTCAGTGTAGAGAGGTAGCCTTCTCCCAAGACCTATTTCAACTGCCTGTATGTTTGATATGGGAGCTGATTTTAAGACACTGAAGTGTAGGAACTATTTTCAGAATGTTATGGAAAAAATCCTTTTCAAGCAACCATTCCTTTTTGACAGCCAGAGCATTGATGCTGGAAAAGAAAATTAGGAGAGATCCTGGCCTAATAGCGGAAGCATACAATTTGACTTTAATTTTAGAATATACAATCTCCCATTGCTCAGAGTGGAGCATATAGAGAGGCAAATTCAAAAGAAGACAGGAGGATAAGTCGGACTCCAGTTATGGAACCTGTGCCCCCAAAAGTATCCATTTGAGAGATAGCATGCATGTGGGGGCTTCTGTGGTCTATTGGTCTTGAAAGCAACATGTTTCCAAGGAATCATGGAATGACAGTGTGTCAGAGTTTGTTGAAACCAAGAAACAGGCATATAGAAGGTGGACAGTAACCTTCTTTGCAGACCCCAAATGGGTGTATAAACTTCTGAATAAGCAGGTGAAGAGGAAGGTTGTAGAGGAAAAACAAAGTTTGGGTGGACTACAATAGACATTTGTCAGTATCGCAGTATCACAACCTTCCTCTTCACCTGCTTATTCAGAAGTTTATCAACCTATTTGTGGTCTGAGAAGTTGGTTGCTGTCCATCTTCTACCTTCCTGCTCTTGTCAGGAAGAGTGAAGAGTCTAAAATCCCTTCAGAAAGGAAGCATGATCCTGTACATTAGTGAAGCTACTTGTGGTTTTGCCAGGCTTAGTTCACAGTGAGTAGGCACAAGTACCTTAATCGCCCTCAAGCAGGCCTATGACAGTGTTCCCATAGAGTTGCTGGTCTACCTTCAGAGAGTGGTGCATTATCAATTGTTTTGTTGCTATTGAGGGTACTCATGGATCCTGAGTTTTCTTCATTGGATTTAATTTTGTTTAAGCAGAATCTAGCAAATTCTTGAAACCTATGAGCTGTGCTTCTTGGCTACTAGGCGATTGGTAAATGTATCTATTTCTTCTTAAAGTTTATGCTATTGTAATTTTTTTTTTTTTTTTTTTTAACAAATATGAACTTTCATGAAGTAAATAATATAATTACTAATGAACTTCAAGTGCCCATCTAGTCAATATCCCTTAGTCTTATACCTCTATTGAAACTGGCTATAAGTTTTGTGGCTTTTGAAAAAGTTAAATGTCCAAATGGAGAATTTTTGACCGTAGAGATTATTAGAGAAATTTTTGGGGTTTGGTCAAGGTTGTATTGTCTTATGTAACAGGACAAGGTTGTTGAGAAGTTAATTTAGCGATGAGTATTTGGTTTTGAAATATCTAAAGAAACCATCTATCTTCGATGATGAGTTGTCCTTCTGGCTAGTGGTATCCGCTGCGCATGTAGGTGATGATGTGATGTGGTGATGAGATGAGAGTTTATGCAGTTCTGTGTTGGTGGTATGACTGAAAAGGAGATGGTTGAGAGTAACCTTGACCGATTCCCAACAAATTCTCTTCTTGTTAAATGTCCAACATTGTCTCTTTCCTCATTCTCTTTCTCTTCCCTTTTTATCATGAAAAAATTATATATTCTTTCTATCTTATTTTTAATGTATATTTAATTGTTAACTTATTCAAAAAATAAAATGTAAGCAGTATAAAATATAAATAAAAAAATTTAAAGTATGGTAAAATGAATATATAAACAATGAAATGTAAATAAATCTTAAAAAAGATTATATATTAATATTCAGAAAAATAAAAATAAAAATGAATAAAAAGAACAATTCGATCCTCAAAGCTAATGATGGTGATTTCTTTAGGGCATTTTTTAATCTGAAGTATAATCTTTCTGTGTAAGATTATGTAATGAAATCTAACTGGAAGCAAAAAAGAAAGAGGATATATTTTAGACAAATTTCTCATGTAAAACATTTAATACTTTGAAGAATTTCTTACCTAAAAAATTGACAAAATAAATTAAAAATCTGCTTTATTATGGTTAAAATTTCTTTTATTGAGTTTTAAATGAATACATTTTATGTATTTAAGTGATATAGATGACCTGGCAAAGAAAAATTGGGGAAAAAAATTTATTTATTTATTTGTCAAGGGTATCCTTCCCAAAAACGTAAAAATTTTTAAGACACAATCTTTTTATATATATAT
>KZ807023.1:188492-202791 GCA_000696205.2 Oncopeltus fasciatus
AAAAAAAAAAAAAAAAAAAAAAAAAAAAAAAAAAAAAAAAAAAAAAAATTAAATCAAATCAAACATAATAGGTATAACATTAATTTTCTAAAAATTTTAGCTTTAAGATTTTACATAAGTTCATATTAAATAAAATATTTAACATTGTAATTTTATTTCTTTGGCAGGTCCTATTACTTTTAAAATATAAAAACCAAATTTGGTATTTAAACATCTATTGTTAGTCTTAAACCAATATAATTTTATTGAAAATGGATGAGATAGAGGGTTATTTTTTTTTTATTCTAACATTTTTGTTATTTAACCTTTTACAATAAATGCTTATTTATAAAAATGTTTGAATAGTAATTGTGATGACTGTGTTCCCCCACTTCCTTTTCCATCAATCTTCAGCCAGGCTTGATTGTCATATCTTTAAGCTCATTTTCCTTTCTGACTTGTAACATCAAATTTTACAAGGTCTTATTTATCAAGTTTTATTGGTCTTATTTATGTTCATCATTCATAAAACATGAAAATTCTGTTATTATTATGCAGTCCATGACAAGTTTTTCATTTTTTAAACTATAGACTGCAATTTAGTTTGGTAGTAAACATTTATGATCATAAGAAAATATTAGTACTATCATTATTGTTTTATTTATTTCCTTTCAGATAGCCTCTGCTCTTCGAATTATCCTGAGTCCCGTTCTGGCAGATTCTTGCATAAAGGTATGTTTTGTGACTATTAGGGCTATTGTTCCATTTTATTTTTATCTGACCATATATTTAATTTACTTTGTCTTCTAATGGGCATGATAAACATAACCCCCAAGGGATTCAATGTGAGTGTAATTAAACAGGACACTATTTTTGGCAGACCAGTTATCTATTTGGTAGTGGTAGCCTGCATTTAAAACAACTCTTTTGTAGAGTAAGTTACCACTTACCAAAGCCCTCCCCTTTGATCAATTCCATTAGTGATGACTACTATACACATATATTTCAGATGAAATTTATCACCTCATGCTAGTAGAAGTTTTAGCTCTGCCATTTAACAGTCTCATCTAAAATCTGGATATCAATACCTTAATTGGGCACAGTTAAATTAATACAGCTTTTATGTTTACTGCAACTTTTTTTTTTCTCTTACTCTTAAAATTAATTAAATTAATTTCTTTTAATGCTAGCATGAAGGTTAAAGTAAGTAAGTTAAAGTAAGTATTTTACTTTAGTATTGTAAGGATTAATTTTAGTTTATTGCTACTTTTAAAGTGTTGTATTAAAAAAAAAAAAATGATCGTTTTTGAACTAAAAATTTGTATTATTATATACTTGATATAAATAAAATTAATACTCAATGTATTGTCCATTGTATTCTACCATCATTAGCCATCTTCTAGCCAATTACTCGATCCCACACTGATACTATTCTTTGGGTTGACTGTTAAAGATCTCTTGTAGTTCTATTTTAACTTCCAGAAAATCAAATTTTTCCTCTAGAAGTAAATGGGCCATAAATCAAAAAAAGTAGTAATCCAATGGCGAGAAGTCTGGAATATATGGTGTATGAGCCAGGAGTTTGAACCCATGAAGTTCTTAAAACTTTTCTTTGGCTCAACAGAAAACATTTTTGTTGGAACAAAACTCCTTTTTGGTTAAGCAAAGCAGGGTAATACTCAGAGAACTTTGCTTACAATCTTTCCAGTTGTTTACAGTAGAGTTAGAAATTTATACAGCATCTATCAGGACAAATTCATGATGAATAAAACTGTTAAAATTCCAAAGAACGCAAAACATGTTTTTTTTTTCCCCTTCAAATTGCCCCTTTGCAGCAACTGAAAAAGCAGTTTGGCTGCAATTCAGCCATTGCTTACGGGTATTTGTATTTTGCCATTAAACCCACTTTCCATCATGAGTAACAATCTTCCAGTATAATCTCAACAGAAGGGATTTTCAATAAATTTCCACAAATTTATAGTCACTGAGCTGATTGCTAAGGAATAAGTTCACGAGAGACCAGTCTACTGTCCTTTTTCACCTTCTTCTTGGAAAGAAGATGGCGACTAACAGTATCTTTCAACACACCATACTTCGGCAAACAATACCCTGGCAAGTTCATGAGGGGCTTATTTGACTCAACAGCTTCCTGCAGAACCTCATCAATATCCACTAATAGTCTCCTGAAGCCCTTCTTTCTTTCCACGTCACATCTACAATGGTAAAGGAAACCTTACCTCCAATTGGGTAAAGGAAACCTTCCCATTCATATTTAATAATTTCATGAGTCGCTTCAAGGGCTGTGAAATTTTTTTTTCTAGTAATGTCTTACAAGATTTCCTAGAACAGCCATGTTTCTTCTTTGAAACAATTAACTAAACCGAGACTTTAAAAAAAAAAAATAAATAAATAAGTTGAATGGTATTTAACAGGCTTAGAGAATGCTCTAAAGGGATTATTAATCATTGGTAGGTATTAAATCAGATTAAAACATTTACAGCCCTTTGAAATCTTCAATTTTATTAAATGGTCATATATTTATATACCCCTTCATTTTTAAAAATGAAAGCTTCTTCTGAATCACTAAGGGAGGAAATAAACATAAAAATTTATAAATTAGCAAATTAATTCATTCTTTGCAAGTTAATAATTTGAGAAGAATGGATTAATTTGCCTGTTAGCTGAGAAACAAAAATTTGAAAAGCCTAAAAATAATGAGGAAATATGATATGAAAATTGGTTAAACCAATAAGTAAAATCAATAAGTTTGAATATGGTCAAGTAAGATGAATAGTAGAAAGAAAATTTTTAACAATTTACATTTAGATTGCAGGCCATTAGTTATCTAATTTATTGATGTACAGAAATTGAAAAAGTTTTAAGAAAACAGAAAAAATAATAATTATATGAGTTTGTGTATGTGTATAACAGTGGTTATTTTGCTGTTTAGGACTTGATATTCAGTCATATAAAGTACATATGAAGACATATTGTTGGTAAGAACTCTTCCTTAACAATCTAGTAAAATTGACAATTTATTTTCCACTAAAGCAATTACTTTTTCTTGTTTTAGAACCAATGCTATAAAGTCACTGCACCAGATAGGGCCACTGAGTATTCATTGAAGTTGCTTAGTTTTTACTGACATAAATATTAAATTATTCTCATTAATAATTCACTTATTATGGTTCACTGTATGATATTCTATTTCTGAAACAAGTTTATATTTAATTATTTAATAGAGATTTGTTATGTATAGGCATGCCTGAGGTCTGGTGCTATGTTTGCAGTGTCTGGAGACCAGCTCAAGCAGAGTAAATCCCAAAGAGCTGGCCTTCACTTATCAGTTGGCAGATTTCATAGGTGGATGGTCGATGTCAGACTGGGAAAGTTTGTTCATGAGTAAGTTATGCTGCAAATTATTAGATTCTCCTATTTATAAATATACAACTCCTATTTGATTTTCCTATTTTGAAAAAAAATTGCATTTTAAGATATAATTAGGAAATAGCCTTCATTACTCCATAAATATACTGTCTTTCAAACTCAAATTGCTACATTAAAGCAATTCCTCAGTGTGACCTATAAGAGTTTCATAGTTATTGAGTGTTTTTGTGCAGCCTTACATTTTAAATAAAATTACAGCCTTGTTGATCTTTCATAAATAATTTATTTTAATTATAATTATTAGCAGATTTCTGTAAGTGACTTGATGTGATAAATGTCTCCGATTCTTCATTGATCCTTCTAAGATAGCTAAAATTTTAAACAGGATCCATTCAAAATTTATATTATATATACACAAACATAGAGAGAGAGTGAGGGAGAGAGTGAATGAGAGAGAAAGAGAAGGGTGGTATGCAGTATTTGATACTTACAAATACAAGGAGTATTTGATAATTAATCCTTATGCCAGTCAGGAAACAAATATATTAACAATATTATGTAATGATACTCTTGGCTTTTTTAACTTTTGAACATAAACATAAATTTTGATTAATTTAAAAAACCTTTACATACATCAATAAAATAATTTACATTTTGATAAACACATAAATATATATTTGTATCATTAGTGATTTGTTTTGGCAGACATGGATTGCTTCCTAAAGGGACCTTTGATTATTTGGGGCCTCCATTATTCTTACAGACTCACATTATATCTGAGCTAGGCAGTTAATATAAGGCCACTACCAGTGGAGTAGACTTCATTTCCAGTTATTAATGCCATATGTTTAATTCTACTTTGGATGGAGTTAAACGAAGAGTAACTAAATTTTTCTACATCTTCAACAATTTTATTAAATTATTTTAAAGAACATATTTTCCAATACTACTTCCGGGTTCAACCGTGTCTTGGAGTTTTTAGGTGCCAAGCTTTCGCACATCGTGTGATGGCTTCTTCAGGGCTGAATGGAGAATGAGGATTTATACTATTTTAAAGAATTTATACTGGTATCTAATTAAGTTCTTGGTTTCAGATATGCTGCTGTTTATCTAGCTGCTGGGCTTGAGAATCTTTTGGAAGAAATTATTCTTCAATGTCTTCCTTCCAAGCCAGAGACAGTACTCACTGCATCTATGTTTGAACATGCCATTGCCAACAATAGTGACCTCTGGGGTCTTCTCCAGCCGTATGCTCATCTAAATACTGGAAGGACTGCTTCTGGTGAGTGGATTTAATTTTCATTATCCCTGAGAACTTCTATATAGTAGTAGTGTCGAAAAAGTCTAAGTTTGTCTGGAAAGTTCTTAGAAATAAATAGATGCTTTTGTTGGGTTCAGTCAAGGTTGAGATTGATCTCTACGGTCAAAAACTCTCCATTTATTCTTATAAATGATTCAATTTAAGTTTTACTTAATTTTTCTTTATATTCAAATACTTCTTCAGAATCTACTATTAATTAAATACATCAAGATGCCAGTTAACCCATGGAATTTGTTTTTATTAGGGCTAAGCGTGAGATAAGTATTCAAAAGGAATGTGATCTTATTAAAATTAATTTACAACACTATAAAGGAATTTGGCCTGAATGTTGCACACCATTATCATTTGAGAGTGAAGCCTCAATTTGCCAGCAGCATAGTTAAGAAGTGGTTTTCAATGTGTGGACTTTTTGTGGAGTGCTCCTATGCAGCTGAAGTTGAAAACAGTGAAAATGTAGCTGATAGTAGAAAATTAATTTAGTAATTATTATGTGAAGTTTTGACTTTTTAAAAAGGTTAGCCCAGGCATGATATATTCACACCCCAAAATTTTTTCACAAAATTGAAATGTTTTGAAATTAGGCTTTGTTGAGATTATTAACTGCTGCCTTACCCACATACGATGGGAAAGGCCTATGCCAGAAAATTAAAGCATCATGTTTGATTTTGTAGGCTTCAGTCACATTCTGTCTTGGGTAAATAGCTGTCTGACAATACTTTTGTCAGAGGTTTTCCCAGATTAATGGTTCTGAGATTTAAATGTTTATTGAGAGAAAATAATTAAACATGTTCAAATGAAGAATTTTTTTTTACCATGTATGCTATTATTAGATATTTTTTGTTGGGGTTTGTTCAAGGTAGATCCAAAAAAAAAAAAAAAATACTAATTTAAAAAATACACATTTTTTAGATTTGTATTTTTTTGGATCTACCTTGACCGAACCCCAACAAAAAACATCTAATAATTATTAAACATGTTTTGTTTGGCCCATTCATCTAGCCGACATTTATATTTCCTCTTAATAACCTTTTATTCTTATTTTAGGAACTCTAGCACTGCCCAGATGGGCATCTGTGAGTTCAGTCTCAACTGATACTACCTGCAGTTCCTCTAAGCGTGATCACAGCCTACTTACAACATGTGTGGCCTCAGTCCAGGAATTGGCCGATCTTTTGAGGGCATCTTCTACTATCTTAGGCTCTCGGCCACACTTCTCTCACCAGGCTATACAGGCTCTTTTCTACTTCATGCGTTGTTCACAGGTAACTTCTTCATTTCTTTCTTTTGGGTTACCATTTAGATAAAATGTACATCAAATCTTTAGATTTGTATGATAATTAATAATTTACATTAGGGTAAGATTAATAGATCTAACCCTAATGTAAATTTTTTTTACTCCCCCAAAAAAACAAAACAAAAAAACCTAATTATAATATCAACGGTCAAAAAACTCCCCATTTGAACTAGTTTAATACATAGTGTTTCTAAATAGTTTTTAATTTTTCCTTATTCTCAAAGAAATGTGTTCTTACATAAATATTTGTGGTAGTGCAGTTTGAATTTTAACATTTAAAAAGTGCCTGCTTTAAATTTTCAACCTAAAAAAAGCTTGTGAAAAGGAAATGTTGCTTTTAAAATTTTACAGCTCTGCTATACTGATAGCTTTCATGAACACTTGAACTTATAAAACACGTGTCTTCTTACTTGCATAATTTATTTTATATATTGGGATTTTCTATTGCTGTGTTGTGAATTCATCCTGAATTTAAGCTATGTAGTCTTAGTACAATTATTAGTTAGTAAGTGACTATACTAAAATAATCATATATTGAAATTCATCATTTTTTTAAGTTCAATTTTTAGTTTCTATCTGTTATATGGGATTTATCTTTTTTTGAATATGTACCCTTTATAAGAATGAACATACTACAAAAATTAATCTTGTAGTTGAGACCAGATGCTCATGAGACCTTCATAATCTGTTTTCGGTTAACTTATGCAGTGTAGAAGAATATTGTAAGCATTACATTTACGATAAGCCAACTCAATTTCAAATAGAAGCATAACATTGAAATTAGTCTATGTTCACACTTTAATGCTTTAATGCTTCTTTGATATTTCCAAAAGCCACTATTCCATATAACCACAACTAGTTATTTTTTCTTTCTCTTTTTAAGTTTAAAAACTCTTTAATTTTTGTTCTAATTATGTACTTTCAATTGCTTTAAACAGCGATTATTTCGACATTAGTAATAAAAATGTGTTCTTAAGCATTAGAGTTAAATGTTAGATCATCATCCACTGGCAGATTAGTTGTCTTCAAGTTCTTCAGGACATTAGGCAATTAGAGCTAAGCTTTTATTTCCTGGTTTGTTTCAGTTGGAGCATTGTGGTTCAGTTCAAGAGCTAGTGTATGAGAGAGCATATGTGGTATTGCCACCTCTACTTGAATGGGTACGAGTGGCCTCTGCCCATGCCCAGTATCGCCATTCAGCCCTCATTGACCAAGATGATGTCATGCAGGCTGCTCGCCTTCTACTTCCTGGTGTTGATGCCCCTATTCGCCAGCCTGGGTAATGAATTATGTCAGACTCATCTCTAGGATTAAGTTTTGATTTGTATTTGATTTTAATGGTACCTGATTAATTTAAAAGTATATATATATAAAATNATATATATATAAACTTTTAAACTATTCTTGAACAAGAATGGTAATAAGCAAAATTAGATTATAGAAGAGGGGTATTTTATAACCTCTACTCTAATTAAAAATAGTTATTTTTCTAAGTATTTAGTTTAGCCCAACAAAACTCTACATACTAAATACTGATTTTAGTTGTGATATTTAATCCCATGTTAATTTTATATAAGAAATGCAAGGGAATCGAATTTAAAAAAAATCTTAGAACCTCAGCCGGGACTCGAATCTAGGTCTCCTGCTTTCAGGGCAGTTATGCTAAACCATTACACCACCGATGCTAGCCAGATAATTTCTTCTATTCTCCACACTTTACTCTGAGTCTAAACCCGTAAACCCGAGTAAGACGATATAACTTCTTATACTTGAAGGAGCTAACATTATCGGCTATTTGTTAGACTCTATTTTTTCCCCTATATTTATTTTTAATTTTAATTTCTTGTATAAAATCTATGTACTAAATTTTATTAGGAGAAGAAAACATTTAGAAAGTATTAATTGTCTTCCCCAATATTGTTTAGAGCATTTGTTACTATATTTTTTACCCTTATGGGTCATTCTCTATTGCTAAAAATGAAAATGTTTAGGAGAGTTTTTTTAAAACTTTTATTTACTTATTACATTCTGTTAAAAATAAAACCATTTGTAATTTGATTACAATGAATAGTAAGAATGACAATCAATGGCAATCACATGAGGAGAGAAGGTGACCAATAACACCACTCTCATAGGGGAGTTAATGAGAGTGTTTTAATAATAAAATAAAGAACTCTTTAATTATCATTTAACTAACTGCAGCATTTTTGTCTCTTTAGCTGTGATGAAGGTCTTGCTCGGAGGTCAGGAGATGAAGCAGAAACTGTCAAGAGGCTAAAGATTGCTTTGGCATTTAGAATGTTAGCTTCAGGAGTAAGAGAAATGGTTCCTCATGCATTACAACTTCTGCCTAGTACAAAGGTATTGAATTCCAACATATGCTTTCCTTTTCTTTTAATTATTCATCAAATAAAACATCTGGTATGAATTGCTCACAAATTGGTAATTTTTTTTTAAATCAAACATTTGAATCTATTTCTTTGTAAAAAAAAAAATGAAGATTCAAATTAGGCACTTCGTAGCTTTATTTATTTTAGTTTTCATATTCTAACTTAGGAAAGAATTAAAAAAAAAAAATGTATTTCCTTAGAACATGAAACTACTAAAATTGATTCCATAATGTAATTTCTGAAAAATTGTTCTCTGATCTATTTAGATTTTAGTAGAAGTTCAAAGTTGTTTTTTTTTTATGCATATATTTGTATATAAAATGTAAGAATATATTCTGTATGTGCTCTAATGTCAATTATTTTAATCCAAATTTGGTTTTTGAGTTTTTTTCTTTAAACCATTATTGGCTTAAATTTGTTGATGAGAGAAGGTTTTATAGAAACCAATGGAAAAGTCATTTATATTTTCATTACAAAAATATTTATTGAACCAATAGGATTACAACATAATTGTCTTACATTTGTATTCCAAAACATTAAAAAAAAAAAAATGTGTTTCTAGGATGATTACAAGAAAGTTATATTGAGGGCTGAATGATCCCCTCGCTTTCTAAAATTCAGTATTTAGATTTCTTTCATTGCATTGATTCATTTTTGGTAAAAACCTAATAAGGAAGAAGGGGGGGGGGGGGATTTAGTGAAGGTCAATTGAATAATCATCTATATCTTCATTATTTTTAGTTTTCTATTAAATGTATAAGAAAATTTAATTTTTAACATTGTTCTAAAACATTTTTCTAAAAATAAATTAAATTTAAGATGTAACTGAGGTAGTAAGATTTTTTTTTTTCTGGCTCACTTTACATTTCTTGTAGAAAATTTAATGTGGGATTACATACCTCAATTAATTTCATTATTTAACAAAGATATTAACATTTTAAATTTTGGTCTTTTTTAAACCCCCCACCACCATGACCGTGTTTAGCCATTAACAAAGCCATGTTACAGTTTGTAAGAAGAAACTTAAATACCTAATTTGGTTTAATTTTTTAAAATTCTGGTTGCTAGAGCACAACTTACGAAATCGCAATGGAAAAATATTTATATTTTTGAAATCTGTTAAAGTTCATCTATACCTGCCAAATAAAACATATGGTATTCGAAACCATCAATAAAAATAGTAAGTCCTTAAGCCCTCTCTGTCACTACACACATATATATGTGTGTGTGTAACAAATAAGATGAGGAAGAAGAAAGAGCTTAGTAAATATTTAAAAAAAAATATATATATATATATATGGNATATATTATACAAGGCATTTCCAATTTTTTGGAGAGACTGCTTGCCCCTCTCCCGGGAGAAGTGCCAGTCTTTTTTGTTTTCACTAAGCTCTTTTTTCCTCCTGTTCTTATTTATTATACATATCGTGGTCACAAGTGTTCTTTATGTATGTACTTTGCTTGTTTGTTCACAGCTAAATACTATTTGTGATAGTGGTCTAAGTCCATTGATGTTGGCTTGTGTTAATAATGATGAAAACATGGTTAGAATTTTATTAGAGTTTGGGTGTGATCCAGATCTAGAAACTCCTCCTCAGGGTTCACAAGTAAGTATGGTATCAATTAATTTTTTTAAATCTATTTGGTGCACATCACTCATACTAATTTCTTTATCCTTTTTTCTTCTTCTTGAACTAATGCTCTTTAGATAAAAACAAGTTTTATAAAAAGTTTTCTTTACAAGTTTTTAAAAACATAAAATTTATTGTATTTTATAAAACCATGTTTGCTCAATATTGCTCAAAATCATGAAAATAGTCAAATTAATTCACGCAACTATTGATTTTTCTTCTACACTCTCAAATACGCAAAAAAGGTCGCCCTCAAATTTTTAATAGAGTGAAATGCTTAATATTGGTAATAATAAAAATATTAAAAAATATAGAAAATATGAAGAAGATTGTTTCTTTTTCTGATTAAGTCTTGTTCTGATGATAATAATGAATAAGTGATCACTATCAATCTAAGGACCTCCCAAACTATGACACCTCATAGCTTTTCTTCTTTCTTCATCAGATTGTAGTCTATTATTGAATTCATGAATATTTTATGAGGTTATAGCGAATTTAACCATGAGATATGTCCTTGTTCTATTTTCATTTTGCCATAAATCCATAAGTCATTTAGAACCATTATCCTTTCAACAATTGAGTCAATAATTGTATCATATGAATAATAATCTTATTCTTGATGCATCTTATATGAACAATAATTCATATCAATAATAATCCTATTCCCCTGAGGTAATATGAATTACCCTTTCATCAATGTATTGCCTTTTTCTAATCTGTTTAAAATAAAACCATTAATGTTTAGCCAGTTATCGCAATTATGTCTGTTTAGGCTTCCATCACTCACAAATGTAGATTCTTATGAAAAATTACAGATCTGAAGAAATGCCTGTTCGTTAACCTAATTGTAGAATTTCTGCCTCTGCATCCTGTCATGTTCAGAAAAGCTTGGCAGAGAAATATATGGTAGGGATGATATCTTCCTTGCTTCAGGACATTTTTCTTACTGAGAATCCAGTTCTTCTGACTATTCCCCGAATGCTGAGGTGTGGATTTGACCTTACTTTTCTAATGATGTCCCCATCTCATTCCCTATTATAACAAAAAATTTCCTTGATGTACATTATTTATAGTATCACCTTATTCTCTATAATACCTTATATAGGAAAGTGAGACCCAGTCTGGAAAGGGTTGAGCACAGCAGTGGCACCAAAAATCATATTAATGCCAACTCTTTCATTAGTTGTAAAACTCATTTTTAAATGATACACTAATAAGGGCTCAAAAGAAAACAGCTATTTCTTAAAGTAGATCCTTGATATTAGTTATCAGTCTCCTAAAACCTTCATTACCTGCTAATCCTTCCAATACTGGATCCAACAAGGCCCCCACTAACAAGATTGAATCCTGCATAGTAAGAAATTAAAGGTTGTAAATGTGTGACAGTATATTTCTAATTTTGTAGACAAGTAAAACTAACTTTTCTGAAATAACCAAAAAAGTATTGAACCTGGTTTGTAAAAGAAGTAAACAATTTTTTTAGCCCTTCAGCCTATACTCGTGAGTGTCTAATGCTCTTTGACAACTCTTGAATATTTTAATCAACATATAATTATTGCTAAGAAGATCCATAAAAAACTACTTATTTCCCATTATTATTTTTTTTAAATACTTGCTTTACTGCCTTTATTGTCTGTAGAATGTGGATGAAAAAGTACCAGTCCTTGCTCCTATTTCTCCTTGATAATAAATTAAAAATCGAAATATGACTTTTAAATAGTAGATTTTGAAATGATCTAGCACTTTTAATTTTCAAGTTATTAAACTGTGGGTTTCGGTTTCCATCACTTTTTATTTTTTTTTTTTTATGCTCTTTAAAACTGTGTATATGGAAATGGAGATCTTCTACAAACCCCTACTTTTGGATGTGCATGGTTTGCATACTGGGATAGCAATCTAAAAGCAAGTCACACATTCTGAAAGTTGGGTGATGGGCAACCAATTTTTTCTTTGATATTTTTTGCTTAGATCAATCGTTTAAGTAGGAAATGTATTTGAGCTGTCTTAAAATGAACACCCTGTATATATATATATATATATACAAAATAACTTTTTGCTTTAAAAAAATTACATTTCAATTTACAAANTATATTTACATATAAGTACACACATACACACAGATATTTTTAATATATTTGAAAGCAATCTTCTTCTCCCCCCCCCCCTAGTAGTTTTTACTTTTGATCATTACTGTCACTTTTGACATCTTTTACACCTCCTAACATGCCTGTTAGAAATCAAATCCCTTTGGATTGCTTCATTCATCATTGCATTCATTCCTTTAAATGCAGGTGATTTGCTTGTTCACCTGTTAGACAATGTAACCATTTTTTTTAAGGTGTTAACATAGGTATTTAAAGTTCCCCATTTCACTTTTTTAGGATTTTGATGGATCCATCCACATTTTGGCTCATGAAATATATAATTTTTCCTAGTTTTATTATTTTAATTTTTATAGGAATAAGACTGTATATGATGTTCAGCAATTCTTTTAACCCATTGAGATTTTACTCAAGATTTTTATATCCTCTAATAAAATAAGTAAATAATTAGTCATTAGTAAATCATTAGTGAGAGGTTAACTGGTTTGTAATTAGCTTATTCTATGTGAACTTTCCTAATTTTTTCTTGACTCTCTGGATAGCTGAATCAATTACTAAAATTAACAGTGGTGGATTCAAGCTACAACCTAGCTGAATTCCTATCATGGTTTTGATTTCATTTTGGTTTTTGATGTTTCTAAGGTGTTCATATTTAGAGGGATAGTTCAGTTCAATGGCTTATCTGAATGGCTATCAGAAAGTCAATTGTAACTCATGGATATCTATGGATCACCACCCTTTTCTAACAACTTTGGTTGTGGCAAATTTTTATTTATTGATAAAAACTTGCCCAGGGAGAGACTTGAACTCATAGTAGAATTGAGTAGTGTCAAAAATTTTCTTGGGTAACCCAACCTCATTTTTTCTTTTAAACTATTCACTTTCTTGCATTTTAACTAAATAACTGTAATAATAAATAATTGCATCATTATTTCATATTCTTCCCTAAAGCTAATTGTTATATTCTATTAAACTTGTATAATTGGTATTCCTATTATTTATTTATTCTGATTTATTTTTAGGGCTGCCCTACAGTTCAAGCTGAAAATCAGCATTGGACTGCACTTACATATGCTGCTCTCCAAGGAAACATTGCCATAGCTAAACTTCTATTAGAAAGAGGAGCTCATGTAGAAGGTGGTGCTCGATTAAGTGAAGAAAAATCTACAATGACACCTCTACAGGTTGTAAATGCTTCCAATAATCCAATAGCCATCAATCTATTTGCTAGATCCCAATTGTGATGAAATAATCTGTTGAACAGGTTGCTGCTGCTTCGGGCAATCTTGAAATGGTCTCCTTACTGCTCTCTCATGGTGCTCATCCTTTTTTCTCAACTGTCTACAAAGATTCTCTCTCTTATTCTGGAGCTGCACAAAGAGGGTGCTACAGGTAAGAAAATCATTCCTTCTTGTCCTCCCATTCATAGAACATTGTTACCATTAATTGTATCAATTGTAAAGTAATACCTATACTTGTATTATATAAATTTGTTAATGATATAACACACACAATATATATATCACTTATATAATATCACTCATTACTGACTTATCACAATAAACATAGTATAACTCATATTGTTTACAGTCGAAGGCTATATGTATTTTTATAGTTTAATTTTGAAAAACCTTCCTTCTGCAAAGTGAAGTTGATTTTTAATTAACTTATTTTTAATTGCATTTTGCTATGACTGTAAGTTTTCCTCAGCATGAACTTTTGTTGCTAAAAACTTATACAAAACTACCACTCTCTCACTTTTTTTTTTCTTTTTTTTTTTAAATATTTCAAATGTTTATTGGTCCATAATGATACTTCATGACATTTGATTGAACAACTTCCCAACACGGCTTCAGATTAGCAACTGATGATGAGAGAGAGTGCCTATATCCACATTCTCAAAGCCACTTTAAGACCTGGCATCAATTGCCAACAGTAAGAGGATTAGAGAAAACCCAATCGCCTTTCCCTTCCTTTGAGTTCCTTCTGCTACACAACACCACAGTCTAGTCTCTCTTCACTCCTCATCGAAAAAGGGCGAGAGATCCCCAAAAATTTTACTCCTTGTGATTTTTTCTTTTTGTGTGTGCACAAATATAGAGAGTGCTCTATCCCACCTGTTCTTGATTAGATTACTTTATATCGTAGTTGCAAGTGTTTAATTTTCTATGTCTACTTTATATATATATATATAT
>KZ807023.1:203832-218506 GCA_000696205.2 Oncopeltus fasciatus
TATATATATATATATATAAAATAAGCAGATTTTTTTCAAAAAAATCAAAACTAGACTTAATTTCTAAAATTTACTAATCAAGTTTTAAAGCTATATGGAAAATGAAGGAAAATCCAGAATGATTGTTTTATTTAACTATGTCCAAAACTATTAATAATTATTTGATTAATTTTACTAATAATCAAATTTGTTTCAGCCTGGAGATTCTAGCTCTTCTCAACTTCTTAAGTTAAGTAAAGCTCAGATCAAGTGTCTTCAGGAAGCAATGTATCATAGCACAGAAAATAATCATTTAGGTAAGAAACATTTATAAATTTCTGTCCATCATGGAGAATAAAAAGACAATATTCTCAGTCTCAAAGAATTTTTATTGATCTAGACATTTTGGGCTGATTAAGAATCCCTATTCATCTTCTGTGAATTTTTGAGTGAATGAGAAAATGTAAATCATCCATAGCATAGTTTTATAGCAACCACTAAATACTATATATAGTTTATTTTTTTTAATACTGATTTTAGTTGTGGTATTTAATCACACAACAAGAATAATATTTATAAAAAATAAAAATAAAATCTTACTTCCTCAGCCAGGACTCGAACCCTGGTCTCCTGCTTTCCGGGCAGTTTTGCTGACCATTACACCACCAGGGCAAGCCAAATAATTTCTTCTACTCCCTGCACTTTACCCCGAGTCTAAACCCCCGAGTAAGACAAATATATATTCTTATGCTCGAAGGAGATAACATTGTCAGTTATTTGTTAGACTCTCTTTTTTTCCTTATATTTCTTCTTTTTAAATACTTATTTTAGTTGTGGTATTTAATCCCACGTTAATTTTATACAAGAAATACAAGGGACTAGAATAAAAAAAACAGGAGAGGCAGATGTCTCGGCTGAGGTAGTAAGATTTTTTTATTCTATTCCCTTGCATTTCTTGTATATATAGTTTATTTTCTTGCATATTTATAAGTTTATTTGAATTTCAAATAACATTATTCATTATGGAAATTGTTTAAATCTAAACTAAATTATAGAAGTTATGTGCATTTTAAATAATTTATCTGATATACAAACGGTGGAGATAAGATAGAAACTAACTAAATTGTAGCTGCAACAAATTTTCTATTAAATTTGCTTTTTGACAATCACATGCATCATGATCAGTTCACTATCTAAATTCCATATAATCTAGAACACAATACATTTAAAAAAAAATACTAAACACTTTTCTACCAAATTTGCTCACTCCCATAAGGACTTATCATCAAACTTCAATATTGGATCATATTATGAAAAAAATGGTTTTAACTACTTTATCCATAAAAGACTCCACAGAAAAATTGGTTCCTTGACATACCCCTTGTACCAGGGGTGATCACAATTCAAATTCCATATTGGATCATGTTATGAAAAATAAATTTTTAAATACTACAACCTTGATTCATTTATCAGCAAATTTCTACATAGAACTCTGTTATATAATAAAAAATATTCAACTTGTAACATATCTAATCAAAATTCATTCCTTCATCCTTTGCATTTAGTTTCAGTTTATGTAAATTTAAATTTGTAATATTTGTTAATTTGTATATTATAATTTGTACTGTTATTAGTTAGTATTACTATTAATTCGACTATTGCTCATTTTAAACAATTGAACTCAAAAACACTACAAATTCATGTAATTTGGGTTTAAAATTATATGATCTGGGTATTAAATAAGAAACATTTTATAAGAAAATGCCCACTTTCTCGACTAGCTCTCTTGCTAAAATAAAAAAATAAAAAACATATATGTATGTAGAAAATAAAATTTTTTATGTCTTCTTTTGACAAATAACCCTATAGGGCAATCATTCATTCCTTTCAGAGATTTAGAGGTATTAGATTTTTTGAACCAGGCATTTATTTTAATTTTAAATGATTATTATTTGAATGTGTCATTATTTTGGCTTTTTTGTTATTATTTTGTTGGGTATTGTATGTAGCATAGTATAAACTTAAAAGTTCTATTGCAGAGATCACTTTGGACCTCCGGAACCTAGGCATTAGCTGGAGTCTGCACTGCTGGATGTCAACACTAGCAACTGCTCATGGACACATTGAGAGCATTATTGACCAGCTTCTCCAAGACTTCCTCCATGTCTGGCCTGATGACTGCTCTGCACAGTTTGTCGATGAGTGTCTTCCTCTTCTTTTCAATATATTCAGATATAGCAAGGTGAGGTTTGCTTGCCTTTCTTTTTTTTTTTTCTCCAACCTTCTTCAATCCTAAACACACACTCTTTCTCCCTTATGTCCATAATAGGGAGGGGGGGGGGAGGAGAGATAGTAAAAAAATGTATGAAGAATTATAAATTTTTAAGATTTAATAAATTTAAGAAATGTTTATAATACTTGCTTCATCCACAGTATTGCTGCAGTTGAACTGCATCACAGTAATCATAATTACCATGCTTTTTCTAATAATGTTTGCTTCAACATTATGCTTTTTAATTTTTATTTATCATAAATTTAAGAAAAAGAAGGAAGATCAGATATAAATGCTAATTATGTTCAGAACTAGTACCTGGCTGTATTTTAAACGAAAGGCACTATAATAAATTAAAAAGTAAACAAAAAAAATATTGTTCACGTAGGCTTCCACGGTCGTCAGATGTATGCACAGTTTCTTCTTCCGGGTTAGACCGTGTCAAGTTGTTGATAGTTGCCGAGCTTTCGCACATCCTGTGATGGCTTCTTCAGGGCTGAATAGAGAATGGCTGAATTCTAGTTTTTTTTTCTGAATTCTAGTCTTTTTTGGTTCATTGAGAGAATGCTCAAAATTTTTGAATTATTATGATAAAATACAATTTTATTATGGTAAGGAAATAAAAAAAATAAAAAAATGTTTAGTTGATTTTGCTATATCACATCAGTATAACATAAACTATTAGAATAATAACAAGTTACGTTAGCTCAAATTAAAAAAATATTATTCAAGATGAATAATTAATCACTTTGTTATTAGATGATTTTTGTTGGGATTTGGTCAAGGTAGATCCAAAAAAATACAAATTTAAAAAAAAAAGTGTATTTAAAAAAAAATTATCTGCCGACGTTTCAGCTTACATTGCAAGCCATCTTCAGGGCTATCATGAAGATGAGAGGGAACGTCCTGTCCCTAAGTTCACATTGCCATAACTGACAGATAGACATTAAGTCAAAATTGGAAACCTTCAAAATTGGGACTGTCAGTCATGGCTATGTGAACTTAGGGACAGGACGTCCCCTCTCGTCTTCATGATAGGCCTGAAGATGGCTTACAATGTAAGCCGAAACGTGGGCAGATAATTTTTTAAGAAAATACACTTTTTTTTTTTAATTTGTATTTTTTTTATCTACCTTGATCAAATCCCAACAAAAATTATCTAATAATAATATCTACGGTCAAGAAACTCTCCATTTGAATTATTCACTTTGGTTTTGTGAATATTCACCTTGAGGCTATCTTAAATGGCTGTTTTAGCACACTTTTATGATCTGAATCCTCACAATTAGATCTCATTTTTTGAAATTTCTAGTTCAAAATAGAAATATATGAATATTAGAGAAACGAATTAGAGAATTATCTGGGAATTCTGTTGATAATAAACTTTATTTCTAGTCTCACCAAATACTACAGCTAAATTATCTAATATAGAGAGAAAAACTTATATTACAAATTAAATTTTACATTTATTTAAATTTTATATTTATTTAAATGTTTTATAATATTGACTGTAAAGATGCCTATGTTCACATAGGCTTCCTCAGACTCCAGGAATAGTCTTAAATATTTCATTTGGGTTTTACCATTTAGTAAAGTTTCTTGTTGCTAAGCTTTTGCAAATCATGTGATGACTTCTTTCCAGGTCCAGGGGGCCTTTATACCTACCTAGTTACCTTACCTTTATACCTGCCGGTTGGTTTATGATTGGCTCTTATCTGTTCTTTTCTGGAGGTGTTTGGCTCCTGTTATCACTGATAGTAGCTCTTATGATTTTTCAGACTGATAATGTTGGCTTTCAATTTTGACTTAATGTCTATCCTTCTTCCTTATTAACGTTTTTTTTTTTTAAATGATTTCTATGGTTTCCCTGATTGTCCTGGTGTACTAATTATTCTCTTTAGCTAGGATGGTGTTGTTCTCATACTGTATCTGGTGGGTGGTGTCTATAAAATGTTCCACTAATGCCGACTTCCCTGTGCGTCTATGCTTAATGTCGGCAATGGGTTCCTTGAGTCCTGTCAATCAATCAATCAATGGGAAAACAGACTTAAATCAAGGTATGATCCTTTTATAAAGGTCCCCTGGACCTGAAGGTTCTCTTATTCTACTTTTAACCCTGAAGAAGCCATCTCATGAAGTGCGAAAGTTTGGCAAGAAGGAACTTTACTACATAGTCATGCCCGGAAGAAATATTTATGAATTTAAAGAATATTTTTTTAAATAATTTTAATATTGTGAAATCTCTTTCTTCCTCATTCATGTCATCTATTTTTTATTCATTTTAAATTTTGTTTTTAGAATGAAGGAACAACTCTTTTGTTGGCTGACATATTTTCTACCTGCTATGGCTGGGAGCCAATTCGCCCCATCAGAGATTCTACTCTGAACGGAGGAGCCAGAATTGACCCCAAGTTTGTTAACAATC
Source organism: Oncopeltus fasciatus (assembly GCA_000696205.2). Classification (NCBI taxonomy): domain Eukaryota; kingdom Metazoa; phylum Arthropoda; class Insecta; order Hemiptera; family Lygaeidae; genus Oncopeltus; species Oncopeltus fasciatus. Next base: position 208,509 of record KZ807023.1, read on the forward strand.
CAGAGCTGTCAGATGTACAGTTTCGAGTTGAAGGGCGAGTTTTTTATGCACACAAAATAGTTCTGGTCACATCTTCACCTCGCTTCAGAGGAATGCTTAGTTCCAAGCTCTGTGAAGGCAATCCTCCTATTGTTCAGATCAACGATATTAGGTATCATATTTTTCAGGTGAGTACAATTTTTATGTTTTATGTTAAAGTTTTACAATAACATCTCTTTTATACTGACACCAAAAATTAATTGTCATTTATAATTTTTTCATAAATGTTTCTGGAATCATTTTTCTTTAATCCTAGGGAGTTTGTAAATTGAGTTTTATTTAGCTTGTATTTTAAATTTACATTCAACACAAATACAAGTCATTATAGTATAACAATTTCTAATATTTATGAGAAGAAAGGAAATAAAGATATTTTGTAATCTTTTCTTTATCTAAAACATATATTTCACAAAGTATTAAAGTAATATACCTAATCTAAGAGTGATGGAATGAATACTAATAATAATAATTGTGTGTTTATATATATGTATATAATTTTTTTTAATTTACTTCAAAATTATCATTATTTAACTTCTGATAAAGTAAATTATTAATTTATTAGATGTTAAAGATAATCAATTATCAATTAATTATGTCTAAAAGTCAGCTATCCAGCTATCTACTACCTCAATTTAAGATTTATTTATTTAGCCCAATGTAAATATATAAAAACTAAAAAAGAAACTAAAAATTTGTTCTGAGGTTAATCATTAAGTTTTGAGGAAAAACATAATTATTTAAAGATAAATATTAGCACATGATCACACTGTCACTTGCACCGTAATTGGGATCATCTGTGCCTTCTACAAATCAACCCAAAATGTGTTTCTGCTTGGTTATCGTCAACCTTTTTTTTTATTGCTTTTTGTCAACAATAAATTTTTTAGTTTGATTGTTGATAAAATTGCTAATAGAAAAATAAATCTTTTGCTTTGGTAATACTGCAGGTGATAGGGTGAAAGCTAAGGGTTACAAAAATCATTACCTTAAGAAATGTTATAATGCATGCATCATAAGTTATTATAAAATATTTAAAACTTTAGACAAGTTTTTAATAAAATTAGTTATTTACTGTATATTTAATTATTTTATATAGGTGAACTATAAAATGGCTTAGAAGTCTTTTCAGTTTATTTTTTTTGTGGCATCTCTGAATGAGATAGGAATTTTCAATTTTAAATATTTTATATTTTATATGTATATTTATTAATTTTTTTATAGATCAGCTTTTAAATAAGATTTGTTTTTTAGCAGATATCCCACAAGGAAATCCCTATTCACATTGATACTTATGAAGTGATTATTGAAAATTTTTTACTGATTTTCACTGATACCTACAGACACTAAAGTAGAGTTTGCTTAAAATTATTCTCATTTATATGCTCTAATACAATTTTTAATGTAGAAACTAAACTTAAACTTAGTGATCGAACCTTTTACTCTCATTGTTCTTCATGTTTTTAGATAAAATATGTCATTTACTCTCATTTATGTCTATTTTTATGAAACATAAGAAATCTACTTCCTTTATGCAGCTCCAGCTTAACAGGCTTTTATAAAATATCTAAATTAATTTGGCGGTTTATTTTAAAGAAAAAAAAATATTGGTATAACTCAAGGAATCCCACTTGTAGTCCTCACTATGGCTGTGGGTTTGAGTATCTTCTTTTAGGCATTATAAGCAAATTTCTGTTCAGTGTTTTTAATGTTTATGCTGAAATTGTAGCCCTTAGATTGTGCCTCCTACACTCTTTGTCAAACAGTGTTTAAAAAATAAAATAAAATGAATATTTTTTTATGGCCTCCAGATTTTGGGGACTTAATATAAGCCTCAGGATCCTGATTCTAACAGTTTGCATGGTACTTTTCAGCTTGTCATGCAGTTTTTGTATAATGGTGGATGTGATGGTCTTGAAGTTGATCAAAATGATGTTCTTGAACTTATGGCTGCGGCAAACTTCTTCCAGCTGGATGGGCTTTTGAGGTTTTGTGAAGCACAGTGCTCTAACATGGTGGATCTGGACAATATTGTATCTATGTACATTCACGCCAAGGTCTGTACTATACATTCTATAATACATCTGAAAAACACTACAGGTTATTCCACACTAGTTTATAGGTAATTTTTTGTATGTTTATCTTAAACATACAAAAAATTACCTTTTACCAGGCCATTCAAAAAGGCCTGTAATTGAGTCTTTGCAGTTTGAAAAAAATAAAAAATTACTAATAAATACATTCATTTGTCTCGGTTACGTATATATATTCTTTGTTGCAATCAATAACCTTCTCCTAACATAATGCTAAATCATAAATTCCTTCTTTAAAAAACAGCTGATTTTTACTGACCAATGCAGATAGTAGCTTGTCTCAGTTGTTAAATCATTTCTGTCTGAGATGGTTGTCTAGAGATTTAAACAGATGGTAATCAATTGGTGAAAGGTCAGGGGAAGTGGGTAAGCCAATCTCATTCAATTTGTCCCTGGTCAACTTGGACATTTGTGGGGTGGGTATTATCTTGGGGAAGTAAAATCCCTTTTTAAATATTTATTTGGTTGTGGTTTATTATCCCACATAAATTTTAAACAATTAATGAGAGGGAATAGAATTTTCAAAAAATAGCAGGAGATCCAGATTCGATTCCTGGCTGGGACAGATAGATTTTTTTATTCTATTCCCTCTCATTAATTGTTTAAAATCCCTTTTCTATTAATTGAGCCGGGATGATAAAGCTTTGGCTTCCAATGGCAATGGTCCACTATTGAGGAGTATACTTCTGCAGTGAATGTTTGACCTTGATTCAGATTCTCAAAATGCCCTTCAGAAAACAATTAAAACTTTATTTGAATGAAGATCAGGTTTTAGAAATATTTTTGGTTCCCCGTCAGCCAAAAACCACTGATATGATCATCTAAAATTATTGTATAAAACCCATTTTCGTTGCAGGTTATAATCTTGTCTAAAAAAGATTTGATTTTTAAATGGGAAGCTAAGGAACATTTAGTTACATATGCTGACCTTATTGGCTTCTGTAAGTTTATGAGGTAACCATTTTACTTTTCCCAGTTAAAGGAGATAATTCTAGTTGTGGATGAAGAAATATTAAGTTTTATGGCCACCACTGAATGAGTTTGATAAGGATTCAACTCAATTATTCTTTGAGCTTCTTCTAAATTAGTGACCTCTTTAGCCGGCCTGAGGAGTACCATCTTCTACTATTTAGCATCTGCTAAATTTGGCAAAACAAAATTGTGCTTTCCGCTCAGAGAGGATATCTTTTCCAAAAGGAGAGTATATATTTTGGGCAGCTTCAGTTGCTTTTAAACAGAGTTTATACTCATAAAACAAAATTGACCTATTAAAAGTTTCCACCAGAATCATTTTCGACTAGTCAGTTTGAATGCTTTGAAAGGACTGGACAAATCCCTCTGTTCATAAAGGATTAACATTTATTCGTATGATTAAAGTTTGGTTTTGAATTCATTGTACAACAAAGACTTTAGAATAAAAATAAAAATCTTAAACTATTAGAATGACAGGATTTTTTGAATGACCTGTTTCTATATATATATATATATATATGTGTGTGTGTGTGTGTGTGTGTGTCTATATTATTCATCATAAAATATTTTGAAAATAAAATAAAATTGTAAATTTGAAAATCATCTCTTTGAGCTACAATTGGCAAAAACAAAACAAAAACTGAAATAATATAAAAATCAATACATTTATCATTAGATAAAATGTCAATATTGTATCATATATGATCATATAAAATTATTATTAGGATTCATCCTGGTTATTTGCCGTCCAAATAATAAATTAAAGACATTTTTTAATTTGAAAACTGAAATATTTTCATTTAAAAATTTAAAGTGTTGAAGAGTTTTAGCAGATTTCTGTTAGAGAAATCTAGCTATTCATGTTGGTTTCATAATTCTACCAAAAATATATTCTTCACTAATTTGGTTTGTATGTATACATATGTGTGTGCGTCTGTCAGTCCCCTGTTGTCAGCAATTTTTAACATTAAGAAACCAAATTTGGTGTTTAGGCTTCTTTTGCAAACAGTTAAATTATTAAGGGTATAAGGGCTTTAGAGAGAGAAAAAATTGATAAATCATTAATATCTTTTGTCATTATTAAAAAAAAAAAAAATTGTAGAAAATAATTGGTATACAATGTAATTGTCTAACAGTTTTACAAAAACTCTTATAAAGGAAAATATTTAAGAATACTACTTCGTTTTAGATAGGCCTTTATATTTAAAAAAAAATCAAATTCAGTAATTAAGCTTTCTATTCCAAACTATTTAATGAATTCATTTTCGGTTTTAGTCAGATGTATTGGAGAGAATGATGAGGGGTTTAGAGGAGAACATATTGAATAAACTTTTATACCTTCATCATTACTATAAAAAGAAATTAGAATACTATTTAAAAAAAGAAATTCCAATTGCCCATAAACTTCCATAAACCTTAGGCTTTTTTTTTTTTGTTTATGGGAAACCCATGTTAAAGAAAAAACATTTAAAAATGTAAATGTTTAGACCTCCTCCTCACTATTCCCTTCTGAGCAGTCGATTATTCTGACTCCATTTTTTCACCTTTTTATCTCATTGATCCCTCAAGCTCATAAGACCAGATTTGTCATTTATTCTTATCTATGCTATGTACATTTTTAATGAATCATGGGAAATGTATTTGTTTTTTTTCTTCATGTCAGTAACTAACCCTGCCATTAGTGAGTTTAATCTGCGCATACCTTAAAAATATTGTATACAATGTACATGTATAGTAAATTAGTTGATTACAATATACAATTAACAAAAAAATAATAATAAAAGCAAACAATAACTAACAACCAAAGAACAAAAGTACGAAAAAAGAAGAATAGTAACAAAAAAGAATGAATGAAATGAAAAAAAGGACTTAGGGAAAAAGGAAATAAATTAAAAATATGAAAAATAAAAGAAATAAAAAACTATACAAGACTGAATATTTAAATAAAGATTAGGTTTCAATTATTTATATTGTTATCTCAATGTGATAATTTAATTATGAGTATCTCTCATTTGTGTGTTTCATTTTTTCAAGGAAATTTTAAGGACTGTTTTCAATTCTAGTAGAAATTTGTCCATCAATAAATTTGCTTTTACGGGCAATTTTCCGTATTTCAGTAGTGCGTTTCTTGTTAATCCTGCATAATTATAAGTATTTTAATTGTGTGCAGTGGTATTATATTTCAGCACTGATGATGACTTACCATGTAAGTCCAAACGTTGACAAATAACAAAATAACTATCCAAAAAAATTGGGTTTTTTTTATTTNAAAAAAAAAAAAAAAAAAAAAAAAAAAAAAAAAAAAAAAAAAAAAAAAAAAAAAAAAGGTTTGCAACATTGTATTAATCCTGAAATAAATATGGAATTTTATTGGGTTCTTTCAACTCAACTTCTATTAGTTGAATGAGTTATTGATTAAATTCTTACACTTATCTAAAATATATTGTATTGAGTTAATTATTCTTGAACCTGTTAGATGTCTAAATTCAGTCTTGAATATCTTTCTAAAGAAAAGGCTGAATTATAAAATATTTATGGATACTAATTACTACAGTTCTAAGCAGATTAACCAATGAAGATGAGATACATTTTAAAATTACATTGATTTAATAAATATTAATAAATTTGTATTGCATCTGCTTATAATTATATAAGTTCCCCTTAGCAACATATAAAAAATAATAATTACAATTAGAAAAACACAGAAATATTTATAGAAGTGTGTATGTGTGTTTATGTGTGAGAAAGAGCTGCTAAATAAAATAGATGCCTTGGACTACATCCAAAAAATTCTTTGCCAATTCTAATTTTGCTAAGGATATGCAGTTCGTTCACTTGTACTGTGTTTACTAAACAGTATCCAATAAATCTTAGAACTTAGGTTCAGAGATGTATTAGTTCATCCAGTTATATATAATTCCTCTTCCTCATTTTCTATAATGCTTATCATTTATTATTTTTAACAAATAAAAATTCATAATTCTAAGATGATTTTAGTTGGGGTTCGGCCTCGACCGAACCCCAACTAAAATCATCTTAGAATAATATCTACGGTCAACAAACTCTCTCTTTGAAAAATTCATAATACATGTTTTTTGGCCATAAAGCTTGATAAATAAAAATAAAGTTTTGAATATTTATATTTGAAACAAAGGGGAAAAACTAAAAATGTATTGGTAGTAATCTGCATTTTATCTATCCACTATATCCTTGAGCTAACTCAGAAACTTTTCTACCAGTTGATTTTATCTTAGTTCATCCCTCTTGTTGCCCCTTGTAAGAATATGAAAAATTTTCAGCCTTTGATAACTTCTGTATATACTATATATAGCTTAAAAATATAATATATATGTATCAAATATAAAACTGATTATGGCTTCAACTTTAGATTTTGAATCTCAAAAATATCTTCTCCAGATACAATTAAATTGTTTGGCTATTTATTTCCTTTCGAGTAGATATTTTGTTTTCCCTTTCACATATCAGCTACTAATGTTTATATCATCATGAAAGTCTCTATTTTTTTCTTTCTTCATTTAGATAGACAGATACATATTTTTATGAGGAGAGGTTAGTCAAGAATTCGGTCTAGGGAACTGAATAATTAAAACTGATTTCTAAACAAAGAAGTTTTTTTATTTTTGCCAACATTTCAGCCTTGGCCTAAATTTCAGGTCTTTATCAGGGCAAATAGAGGGAGTGAGACTGATCACCCATACAAGATTGTCTGATCATATCTATTAAGGCATTCTTTTATCAATATCTTCATAACACGGTGCAAGCTATTTTACAATGTTTGTAGCCATAATGACTGATGGTTGGAGCATTTGGCAAAGACTGTCCTCATTATTTTACATCTCCCATACTTTGAGGAGTGGTTCAAAGACTTTCGTTTCTACATTAAATAATTACTGTGTCTCCAGGTGTACAATGCTTGCCAGCTGCTTGAATACTGTCAGGGCTTCCTACTACAGAATATGGTAGCCCTTCTCACCTATGATGATTCAGTCAAGCGACTCCTCTTTGGAAAAAAGCTTCACAACCACGATGTCCTTGCAGGTCTTCTCCTCACTCTCCAGGCTCGCATTAAGGCGAGAAACAACGTCCTCAGGCCTGGACCCAAACCTAAACCTTAGTCACTTTGCTCACTTCTTTTTGGACCTATTATTGTTGTGTATCTGGACCTATTTTATACACACACACACACATATATATATATATATATGCAGAAAGTAAAACACTCGCGGCTGCGATGTATATAATAAATAAGAACAGAAGGAAGAAAGAGTGTAGTGTACACGCAAAAANGTGTGTGTGTGTGTGTGTGTGTGTGTGTGTGTGTGTGTGTGTGTGTGTGTGTGTGTGTGTGTGTGTGTGTGTGTGTGTGTGTGTGTGTGTGTGTGTGTGTGTGTGTGTGTGTGTGTGTGTGTGTGTGTGTGTGTGTGTGTGTGTGTGTGTGTGTGTGTGTGTGTGTGTGTGTGTGTGTGTGTGTGTGTGTGTGTGTGTGTGTGTGTGTGTGTGTGTGTGTGTGTGTGTGTGTGTGTGTGTGTGTGTGTGTGTGTGTGTGTGTGTGTGTGTGTGTGTGTGTGTGTGTGTGTGTGTGTGTGTGTGTGTGTGTGTGTGTGTGTGTGTGTGTGTGTGTGTGTGTGTGTGTGTGTGTGTGTGTGTGTGTGTGTGTGTGTGTGTGTGTGTGTGTGTGTGTGTGTGTGTGTGTGTGTGTGTGTGTGTGTGTGTGTGTGTGTATATATATATACACACACACACATATACATTACACACACAATATAATGGAAACATTAATATTTCTTTTTAAGGAAATAATATATATTGTAAAATATTTAAGACATTAGAAATTTTCATTATACCACGAGAAGCTGGAAGGGCTAGGCTGATATTATTGTAAACTAATTAACAAATTAAATATGAGCTTTGCTACAGTCCTTCTTGAAAATCATATAAATCATATTTCTGTTATACTTTCTGTCTGAGAAATTTTTGTTGTGCTTTAGTATGAATGTCCATTCTAATCTTCTTATGATGTATCTGAAATGTCTTATATTGCCAAAAGGAACAACTTAAAATTTTTTAATTAAACAAGATATAAAAATGCTTAAATTAAACATACCATAAATTAAAAAAATCATCCTACCACTTCCTCTTCTTGAGTTTTATTATTGTTGTAAAATGTGAAAGATCGAAAAAAAAAAAAAAAATCAAATCACTTCCATTGCTCAACCAGTTACATATAGGTTATGTGTCTGATCTAAGAAGAGGTTCAATGAATTTTTTTAAATTTTGGGCTTAAGCTAATTTTGGTCAGGTTTGTAAAATTCAGTTTTTGAAGGAGTTAAAAACACTTTACTCTAAAGAACTTGATGTTTTTTCTTTTTATCTAATGATTATTAACTTAACTAACATCAATAAAGAAGTATGTATTTCTTCGATCTGAATTTGTCAATTCTCTTCATTCTCTGAACAACATCCTCCCCGTACAGGTTGGTTAGATTATTAGATACATCTGACGACCGACGAAGCCTACGTGAATCTAACCAACCTGTACGGGGAGGATGTTGTTCAGAGAATGAAGAGAATCAATAAAGAAGTGATTCCATGTTTTTTGTTTTGTTTTGACCTTACACTTTTTACACACCACTCAAATACATGCAATAAACTTCTTTTTTTTTTTTTATATATAATTGAGAATGTTTTGTTTGAACAAAATGTAAATATGTTTATATACAATGCCTTTAAAGTGACAAAAAACATTGCTTTGAAATCTTTTTTTTTTACCCATTAGCATCTGCTATCATTGTAAATTTATGTAACTGATTTTGTTGTCTCCCTCTAGTATTTGAAGAAGTAGCAATGTATTCACATATTGCTAAATTGGAACTTCCTAGATCAGAGCCCAAATTAGAGTATGCTCATCAGTGTCATCCTTACTTGACTACCTTAAAGCTTGTTTACTGTCTCAGGTCACAGTAGACAAGGCATTAACTAAATGGCTCATTCAGTATTTTAATATAAATTTTCAGATAGATCCTGCAATAACACTTTTACAGCTAATAAATTTTCAGATTGCTGAAAATATGGTTGAGAAAAAAAATCCATTGCTCTGTGGTCGTAGTTAGATGCAAACTTATTTTTGTCCAGTTTTAAAAAAGTTCCTTTTTTTTTCCTCCTCCATATGTTTTATATAATTATGTGAAATTAGTTATTACAAATAATTATGAAGGGGAGAAAAAATAGTATGAAAGAAGGATATGTATTAGAATTAAACTAATTAAAGATTAGATTAACTTCAAGTCTTTCATAGATATGTGAGACAAAAATCATAGAAGCAGTGCTGTCTCAAATTCTGATCTAGAGTAGCACAAGATTGTGAATACCTTTTTTAACAAATTATTATTGTCATTTAATTAATAGGGAACCCTAAATCTAATGATCTAGTTGATCAATGCCTTAGCAATATTGTTTTAGAAGTTATGCGATATTTGTGTCATGAACCATCATCAGCTTTTTAGTGCTAAATACTGTCAGTTTGTTTCATATTTTAGTTAAAATTTGAGGCATATCTTTTCAGTAACATAGTATCTAAATAATAAAAAAATCCCTCACCTTGATGTGAGTTTCAAGAAATTCTTGATTAGTTTTTGCCTTGTAAATCACATTAATGATTTTAATTGTAGCTACTGAAAGGATAATATTTTATACACTAAAAAGGTTAAAGAGAAATCTGTAATATAAGGCTTACAGAAGATGACTCCTAATTGTGAAAAATATGTGCAGCTAAAAGAATTGTTAAGACACTGATCGCTATACCAATATGATATTAAGATTTATAGTTACAAGGAGAGAAAAAAGTTTAAAACTATGATATTATGTTTAACTATATAT
>KZ807023.1:230162-242006 GCA_000696205.2 Oncopeltus fasciatus
ATAATATAAATATTTCACAGAAACATTGAGATAATCCTGTACAATCTAAATGATAAATACAGATTATTTTAAGTATGTATAATTTATATATAATATATATAAATATTACATATTTATATATTTTTTTTTTATGATTATGATTAACAAAATATTTACCTCTCTCTCATTTTGTTTTGTTATGTTAATGTAATTATTTACTATAAAAAATTATAATTGTTCAATGAATAATAGTGTGGGGAACCAGGGCAGCACAGGGGTTTTTTCTTATAGTGTGGTGGGAGAGTGAACCATGCTATTATTTTTTTTTTAGGATAACAAAAGGCTGACTTTAGAATGTGTGCATTTTCTCCAGATATTTCAATGTAAAATCTCCTGTCCACAACATTCTGGTTATAACTTTTATCAGTTTCTCTAGAAGTAGGTACCTGTATTAATTCCTTCTTTTATCTGGTTATAATCCCTCTACTTTGACTTGCTAAGGACTAGGACTTACATCACTATCCTCAAGTTTTTATATGATTTTTTTTGCAAATAGTTCATCTCTCATCTTAGATATGACAATACTCGTCTCCCACAGAGATTCCTCTGTACATTACTACAGGTACTTACATTTAATTATAGATAACTAATAATACATTATATTTTTAATAGTTATAATTGTTCTAATTAGTTCGCACACTATATTTCAATGGTATTTTTTTTTCTTTTTCTGATATCTCATATATATGTTAATATATATAATGAAATAGAATTGTATTCATATTTTATTTTTCCCTTTATAGTTTCATTTAGACCTTGTTTTTTATAAGTTGACAAACGAACCGTTGGCTGTCACAACTTCTCATGACACCAAAGTTACTATGCTGCTTCACTCCGACACCTGTCATTTAACACTGGACCCATATATAGGGTTTTCTTCGCAAAAAATGGGGGGGGGGGGGTTGGGGGAAGACCTCCACGAAGAAAAATTTTATAGGCAGAGACGTACATCACTGGGGACAAGTAGATCACCTTTTTAATTGGCAGCCAGCCAAAATGTTTGTATCAATAAATGAAGTAATACACAGTAAGTTCCTTTGGAATATTTTTTTTTACACTTTGGTTGAAACCCTGACACCATTCTTGTAAATATTCACATTGAACTGAGCTCAATCCCTCAAAATTTTATCTTCTCAGGTTGCTCTGCTTCTAGCCCATGCCCGGGATACATGTGAAAGAAATGAATGTATACTTATCAATAAATTATTTATAGCAAATATTGTACAGGAAATAATTGTAAAAAAAACCTTTTTCTTTCCAGCAACATTTGCCTTAGGAATGGTGATGGAAAAATGTTTCAATTAAGAAATACAACAAAACAAAATAAAAAATAAACTCTTAAGAGAAATTATATTTAATGAATACATTTTACAGTACTTAACAAATAAATATAAATATTTTTCAATAACAAAAATATTATATTAATAGTATTTCATTACAGTCTTTTAGCTATAAAAAAAACTAAATATCATTAAATTTAAATACCGAAAGCCATACAATACAAATTACATACAAAGAGAAATATAAGCATAGACCAAGATCTAGAGTTAAATCACAAATAAAATGATTGAGGAACCTCATAAAATACCTTTAATATTAAAGCTAATAAAATATTTTATAAAAAGGATTAGATCTGTGCTTGAATCTAGTGAGAAGGGAAAAAAATCAAACATAGCCTGATTACATTATAATTTTATATTTAAAATAAATTTTTGATCAATTAATAAATTGATGCATTTGAATTGATTAAATATGTAGATAAATAAAATTTTAACTAGGTTTTTTTTTTCATTCTAATTGAATTTATAGATGAAGCCATTTTCGAAGCTAACAAACCATTTACAGTACGCATCTTTCAGTGTTTCTTATTGCTTTTACATTTCCTTATTCAGAGAATCCATTTAAATAACGCTTAAGGGTTCTAAGATATTTATTGTCGGCCCATTTAAGGGCCTACACACAACCTTTATATAGTTCTAGTTACAATATCTGGTTATTATCAAGTTAATTGTTCTTTGTTTCTCTTGGAAATGTCAAAAGAAAAAGGCCTCTCAAACAATATATTTAATCAACTACTCAGTAAACTTTTAAATGGCTGCCTTCTTAAAACAGATGCAAATTCTGCAATATATGTCTGAAAGCTCATGAATTGGTTATAATAATTAAATGAATTGAATTTAAATAAATGATTGGCTTTAAATAACTGACTTTCAATACAAAAGCAAGACATATATTTACAATATCTATAGATAAAACAATAATTTTCTGGTATTAGTATTTAGTTAAATTTTATTAATTAAAAAACAGACTAGAAACTGCATTTATGTGCAAACTCAAACTTACTCTAAGTTTCGAAATAGAGATAAGAAGAATCCTGAAGGGAGGTAAATACAGATGTCAAATGCATCTTTTTAGATTAATTTGAAATATTTAAAGATTAAACAAGAAAAAAAAAGTATTTATATATTATTTTCAGTAGAAAACTGGATTTAAACCAGTCATGTCACAATAATTCATAACTTAATTACATGGTAAGAGAATAGTGAAAAACATTTTTTTTTTTTTTAATAGACAAGAATATAAACCATTCACGTTCAGCTAAAACTTTAATATTTTTACTGATACGAATTGCTTATGAGTTCGGCCTACTGGCTGAAATACAGGCAGTAAGAAATACAAATATTTTTCACAACATTATCCCTTTTAACTCTGGCAAAAATTGATCATCAGTGTTCATTAGAACCATTCTCAAACAAGTGTTTCATTAAAATTTACTGTTTCTTATTAAAAATAAAAGAAATATCTGAACGACTTAAATTTCCTAAACTAGGAAATTTTTACAATTATTACAATTTTGTTCAAAGCTCCACTAAAATCATATGTTATGAAGCAAATAACTAATTATAATACAAAAGAAAATTCAGAAAAATTTGGGAAGTAAAATTTCTTATAATAAATATATCTTGCAATTTGCAATATAAAAGTTTTAGCATATAATTATATAATAATAAAAATCATACACAACTAATTTATAAAATTGCTAAATAGTTAAAAGCACAATTTTCTAACAATCATAAATTAACCTTGTAGAATAACTATCACAGATTACTTGAGAGACAAGGCAAGTATGATGGCCAGAATGATGCCAGCAATGACTGATATCACAAGGAGAAAGCAGGTTTTTTTTCTGCGTTGGCTCTGAAAATTATCAGATTTGTTATTACTTATACATAAAAATCTTACATAATAAATTGAAATGACAATATTACAAATCAATAATTTACTTTCATTAGAAAGCATTTAACAGACCAAAAACTCATTAAAAAACAAATAATTTAAGTAGATTATTAAATTAAAACAATGAGTTTTGCTTCAATAATTCATTCATACAAGGCCATTTTTGTCACAAGTATTATATATAATCTGCAAGCCTGAAATCCACTCAAAAATATCGCTATTAGAGGTATGTAATGATAATAAGTTAAAAAAANTTCACACTGCACGCAGAGTTAAAAAAAAAATATATATATATATAATATTATAAAAGAATGTGGAGTGTGGTACATTGGTGGTTCAATGTTTGAAATCCTGAACTCCCAATCAGTTCAGTATTTACTGTACAAAATAGCAGAACTGCTTGTTTATTAATATAATTGTTCTGGAATGCTGAATAAGGGTTCCAACGAGAATGCATCTCAATGTTCATCTATATTCTTAATATAAAGGATCAATGCTGGAGAAATTATCAGAGTTTCGGCCAGGATCAGAAAATACTCCAAAATAATAAATGTATAAATTTGGTGATTATTTTATTATTGCCAACGTTTCAACTTATCTTGTAAGTCTTTATCATAGCAATAGTGGTGTCTGGGGAGATCTACAAGGGAGCTTTATGGTCATATCTCAGAGTACAGAGCTAAACTGAGTTTAGATCTGTACTTTGAGATGCCACCATAAATCTCTCTAGGAAATCTCCCTACATATCACTATCACTTTGATGATGACTGACTTACTTAGTTAAGTCGAAACGTCGGCAATAATAAAATAATTACCCAGCAATATTGGAGTATTTTATTTTTCTGATCCTGGCCGAAACTCTGACTAATTTCTCCAGCATAATACTCAATGGCCAACAAACCTTCAACTGTAAAGGATCAATATTGAGCCTCCAGTCAATAAGGGGAAATACTAGAACATGTATGTTAGATTAATAGGGAAAAGTATTCCTTGCCCCTCATAACAGAATTGAAAAGATCTCATGGAGATATAAATTTAGGTTGTCCTCAGTCCCTATTTAGCATAGATGCCTGCAAGGTGCAGGGCTATTGGAGACAATGGCAGACAATAATAGACATCTTATTTGTTGATTGACCATGTTTACAAGCTTCCATTTTTAGGCATTTGGCTCCTGAAAATATACTTAATCATCAAGGATTAAGCCCTTACCAGTTGGCTGGACCATATATAAAATATATACTGAAAATGAAATACTCGTGGCTCCGATACGTAGTAATCAAGAACAGGTCGGATAGAGAGTGCAGTGCACACACACAAAAAGAAAATATCACAAGGAGCAAAATTTTCAGGGATCTCTCGCCCTTCGACAGTGAGAAGTGAAGAGATACTTGACAAGTAATATTAAATAATCATATTTGATCAAGTACCAAGAGGTACTTGACTATTACAAGTGGGTTTGAAACCTTTGAAAGTGGGTTTTCAAAACCTCATTAAGACCTGGTAACAATTGCCTTCAATAAGAGGATTAGGGAAAACCCAATCATCTTTCCCTTCCTTTGAACCCCTCCCACTACACAATTCCCACTAACTAGTATCTCTTCACTTCTCACTGACGAAGGGCAAGAGATCCCCAACAATTTTGCTCCTTGTGATATTTTCTTTTTGTGTGTGCACTGCACTCTCTATCTGACCTGTTCTTGATTGCTATATATATATGTTATCCTATTTAAGTAGGCCCTTTGGCATGACATATTCTTTACTGGACCTAANATATATATATATTGGAGAATTAAGTAATTATATCATACTGGATGTCAACCTATCAATCAATTTCTACTTGTGTTTCAGTCTTATTTTTCTCCTTAGGAGCTTAACATTTTATATAATTTTGGGCCAGAATATGATGATTTGATTTAAGCAAAGAATATGGTGATAACAGTTCAAAAATACCTGCAGTCTTCTTAAGGTAGTTACTCAGCAAGTTTTCAATATATATATAAGAGAACAGTCTTCTCTTTAGAGTTGAAAATCCCTATTTTTTGTGCAGGCTCATAGCTGGAATAAGGCACACCTTGCTTTTTTTAACCTAGCCTTGAAATCACGGTCAGCTCTTTCATCAGTGAAAAGAATGCTCACTAAATAGGTTGAACTCTTCTACTTCTTCGAGATGACCAATATTGATTGGAGCACCCAAAATTAGAGTTTAAAATCAATAATTTTGTCTTGTCAACATTGATAGCAAAACTGAAGATTTTCATTCCGTGTCAACATCAGGCAGGGGCCTCAAAGATTACTTGAGATATGTGTGTATCTGTCTTTGAGCAAGGAGACGAATATATAATAATTAGGCATAATTCATGTCTTCAAGCCTCTTATTTAGGCCCCAGCTTTCCTTTGATATGCATTGGCCATTGACATAACCTCACTTCTCAGTTATCTTTAATTGATTGCTATAAAAAGTGAATTACAAATAATCATATTTTCAATATTTCGATTAATGAAAGTTTTTTCTTTCATTCATGATTTTTTCCTTGACCCTAAAATTTTATTTATTTATTTTTACAATATTTTTATCCAAAAAAAATATTAATAAATTAATAAAATAAAAAAAATCTTGGAAAATGAAAAGGACTATATAAAATGAAATCAGTACCTGATAGGTGGCTGCTTTCTCCAGCTCGGCCTGCCCTGCTTCCACATTACCATGAACATTTTCAATGGCATTCTCAATAGAGTCTAAAACAGAAGCAGGTAAAAACATAATTTATTCCTCAATTTAATTTAATGAAAATTATAAAACCTAAATTGAGAGAAAACATTTGTATATTGGTCTAAGATGATTTTAGTTGGAGTTCGGTCGAGGTAGATCCAAAAAAACACAAATTAAAAAAATGTATTTGAATTTGGTAGAACATAAGATACAAAGAAATATGATACTACCCAGTGGTTATTACAATAAAAATATTTATCAATCAAATAAATATTAACCTTAATTTATTATATCATATATCAATAATTTAAGTACCAAGTTAGTAACTTACTTATTTGTTCACCTTGCTGGTTAACCATTACACCTATTTCCTTCATGATCTGATTTATGTCTATCACACAGCCTTCTATTTCCTGCATTGTTTGCTCTCGCTCCATAAGCAGGCCCCTCTCAAAATCAAGCTGGGTGGCAATAGCTATCTGTTCACGAGGATCACTGCTTTCTGGAAACACCTCATCCAACAAAGCGTTTTCAGAAGGCAGAATGTGAGTTCTTAATTTTTCCACAACTTGCTGAAAAAATAAATTCTTTCTACATATAATTGTTGCAATGGTGGTAATACTAAGTGACAAACACACATCACAATTAAGTTTTACAACATTTATAATTTATGAACTTTCATACTCACAAATGTAAGCAAAGGAAATAACTATGATGAGGCAAATTTCAAATTCAGTTTCTAACATAATTGTGTTTTCTACCACATAGGCATTAATAACAATTTTCCCACAAAATATCAAGTGTAAAAATCAAATATAAAACAAACAGCTTCTCTTACTTAAATGCTAAAATTCAGATAGAATTCATTTTCAATGTCATAATAAAATGCCCATCAAGTTTTAAAATAAAAGCAGTGGGCTAGAAGAATAACTTTATATAATAATACTTTTTTTCTTCTTTAAACTGCTTTATTATTGACTGTTAAAAATTGAATAATAATAAGAAGAGCAGTAGGTAGCCAATATTATAAACTTGGACTTTGGGTCATTCTTAATAACTTGTTGGGATGAAAAAAAAATATTATAGAATTTATAAGGTAGTATATTGATGATTTGTACTTGATTAAACAATAAGCCTGCCAAGTTATTTATTCTTAATAGAATTATATTAATTTGCCTAAAGTAAGTGAGTGACCTGGATAAGGATACTTAAACAAACAAAAAACATTAATTATGACTCGACCAATAAGTGAATAATGTTCCACCAAAGTGCTAATAACAAATTATCCAGGAATGATAAATAGGTACATTACATGTGGATATAATGTATTTAAGAACGTATCTAACAAATTTTAAGGAGCTTTAAATAAGATTTATATTATAATTTTCATTACTGTAGGAATGAAGATAGCTTGGAATGAGCCAAAACGTCTCTTGTAGTTTGATGTCCAGAATAAAAATATATATATTGTTGAGACTGAAGTTGGTCTCCTTGTTACCTATTATAAGTACCGGTATAGATATTTTCAGTTCTGTTTACTCCATTAGCAAGGTTCAATAATGTGTGTAAAACACACACACACACACACACACACACACACACACACACGCGCGCACACACAGGCACGCACGCATGCACGCACACACGCACGCGCACACACACACACACACACTCAGTGCTTATAATTTTGGTGACTAAATTTTTTGAATATTCTTATATTTTTAACCATTTTGTTAGCTCACAATTCAATATTAAATAAAAATGACACATTATCTTTCCCACTATATATTAGCTTAAGCTTAGGTACTTTTTACATCAGAAACTCTAAATGAGAGATGTTACTTCCATGGTGAATAAGCACCAAGCCAATGGAAGTAGCGTCCAGCATTTCAAGTGTTTAGATGACTTTCTAAGGAAAAAATCACACAAGATTATGTAAATGTATTAGTGACAACTTAGTCTTTTTATTTAACATTTAACTTTATGGAGCCCCTAGTAGGCAAAATTGAAGAAATTTAAAAAAATAATTTAAAAATCTGCTGATAACAGTCTTAACAGCTATATTTTTTTTTGGAATTCTTAAACGATTTGATCACATCTTGGATGCTTTAATCTTATCCTATCTTAGTTATAAGTCAACCTTAAATATAAAATTTCAATATTCAGATCTTTTAAATTTTTATTTTTATACTTTATTAATGAAGAAAAATCCTGGATTTAGGAAAAAAAAAAAGAGTAAATTGAAAACTCAAATCTAAATATAAGATTTTTACTTCTACTAAGCTCTTAACATGGTAAAGTACAAGAAAAAGAAATTTCTTAATTTGAGAAGGAGTCATGATTGACCTATAATTATTAGACAATTATATCTATCTACTCTGGGTTACAATAAATGCTACATTCATAGGTCAAAGTTAAAAGAGTAGCTTAAAAAATATAAAAATCAAATTAGTATGCAAACCTTCTGAACTCTTTGGTACATTTGAACAGCTTCTTTAAAGTTGTTTGTGAGCTTGTCAACATTTAATTTCTGGTGTTTTTCACCCTTCTTGACTTTTGCTGTAAGAATTTGTAAATCTTTGGTAGTAATCTCAACAACATCATTGGTATTCAATAGCTTGTCGTGACTGAAAAAGCTTGATATGTTAGATTTTACATACAAAATACCAATGTGAATAGAATTAATAACTTAAGCATTATTCAATATGGTTATAAAAGTGTAGTAATACAGAATGACCAAATGAGAAAATCATTGAATATTATTTAGAAATGTTTCTAGATAGATTTTAGCAAGAACCGCTTGCTCCACAGTCTGCTATCTCCTTAGACATTGTATAACTTCTATAATATACATATTAGTTTAGATTTTCAGTCTGAGTCTCATTTGTTAATAATAAAAAAATATTGAAAATCCCATAATGTAATAAAAATTGGGCATAATTATTACAATTAGTTTTACCTTTTACTACCTATCTACAGGTAATGTTAAATTTCATTTAAATCATTTCGGGCAATTTTATGAAAAACAAAGTATGGCAGGCTTTTATATTTTTTTAGATTTGATTTTTGGCTCTTCTTTTGACATTTATTAAAATATTTGACTATTATTGGTATATCTACTTAAGTTTAAACTTCAATCTTAGAATTTGACAGTTATATAAAATAAAAAAAAATAAACTAAAAGAAAGAGAAACCCATTAAATTTTTTAAAATCATACGATTTTCAGAGAAACAGATCGCCCTTCATCACAAAAAAGTAGAAAGGAATTTTATGTGTAAGAAATAGTTCTCTTCTACTTCTATCTGACAAAGGGTAAGTGATTTTTAAAAACATCTAAATTTTTTTGTGCATTATTTTTTATGAATTCTATACTTTTGTTTACCCTCCTATATATTAGAATAGATATTCATAGTGGTAGTGTTTTGTTTCCTTTCAGTCTTATATACAATTTTCTCCAGTATATTTTTATTACTATTCATCATGATTGAGTGTGATTTTATTTTTAAGCTATCACAAATTTGATTTTCATCAATAAATTAGAGAAAACTTTTAGAGGGCAGAATCAGCAAAAGTCATTGATTTTGAATTGATTACAGGAAAATATATTATTAATATNTTATGAAACAAATATATAATATATTTTCCTGTAATCAATTAATAATATATAATTGAATAGAGGCCTAAAAAATATGTTTTTATCATGATCCCTCTAATATTAGTAGTATAAATTAAGTTAATTTATTATTTTTTAAACATATCCAAACATTTATTCACTATTAACTAATTACAGGCATTAGTAAATTTTAATACTTACACTTTTGATCGGAAGTCGTAAGAATCTTTGGAAGATCCAATTGTTCTCATATTATACTCCAAATCTTTTCTTTTGGTGTTGATGTCAAAAATATTTGAAGTGACTTTTTCAGAAAGTTCATTCAGCCCAGGATATTTGAACTCTGCTGTTACAACAGTGACATGAGGAACTCGGTCATTTGTAGAGCCATAATTGGGCTGCTGTTTGGTAGCACTTCCAAAATTATGGGCCATTTTTATTGTCTAAAATCCAAACATTTTAAAAATTATCAATTCTAATTAAATAATAAAATACATTTGTAAATTCAACAAAAGTGGCCTTTACTCTGAGAATCACCAAATAATGCTACAATCTAAATACTTCTTAAATGGAGAATTTTTACCATGGGGATGATTGGTTAGTTGAGAATTTATTTGGGTTCGGTAAAGTTTGATTAAAAAAAATTGAATTTTAAAAAATATGTTTTTTATTATCTAACATGTTTCGCCTTACATTGTAAGCTATTTTATGGCTGATGAAGTACAATGTTATAAGAAAACATGAAAAAAATATGTATGATTAACATTATTGCAATAAAGGAATTTTTTTTTTTTAAATTAGAATAGTGACTAAAATAGTGTGATATGCAATTTGTCAGAAAACAATAATAATACATGTTCACATAGGCTTAGGACGGTCGTCAGATGTATTTACCGTTTCTTCTTCCGGGTTGGACCGTGTCAAGTTTTTCATATTTGCCGAGCTTTCGCACATCATGTGATGGCTCCTTCAGGGCTGAAAAGAGAATGTTTTTTCATTCTCTTTTCAGCCCTGAAGAAGCCATCATATGATGTGCGAAAGCTCGGCAAATATCAAAAACTTAACACGGTCCAACCCGGAAGAAGAAACGGTAAATAATAATACATGTAAAAAGTTCACCAAACCTACTTATCATGAAGGTGAGAGGGGACATGTCACCAGGAACAAATCTGCATGACTGAGAGGTAAGAATTATTAAAAATTAAAAACAAAGGATGGATTGGTGAAGGGTAAGGAGATATGAGGCAGTAGGCATAAAGAGAGAGCAGCCAGTATCAGAGGGACAATACTGGAAAAATTAGGTAGGAATTATTTAGGATAAGTAGCCTGTGTGATAAGTATATGTGTATGGCTTAAAGGTCAAATGTGTGTCCTTCACAATGTAAGTCGTGGCAGATAAAAAAACACATTTTTATTAATTCAATTTTTTAGGATCAACGTTTACCAAACCCCAACAAATTCACTACAATATTTCTTTTTCACATGCGCAATTTTTGGTAAATAAAACTATATAAAAAATAAATATATTTAAAAAAAATTATCCTCTTAATAATAATTACCTAGATATAGAGAGAAAAAGAATACATAGGAATAAAACATTAACAAATGTTTGGGATACAAGTAAAAGTTAAATTAATATTAACACATTTTAGCTGATTTCACGTTAGGGTTCTTATTCACCTACATTGGAAAAGCTAAAAGTATGGTCCAATAATAATTTTATACTGGAGAAATTAGTTAGGGTTTCAGCTCGGATCAGAAAAATAAAATACTCCAAAATTGTTAGGTAATTGTTTTATTATTACCGATATTTTGACTTAAGTTATAAGTATCATACCTTCTACTATCCGTCTTCATTGGTTTCTGCAAAACATCTTCTGTTGGCGAGCGCTTTCGGACATTGTCCATCTTCTTGGCCAGATACATGTGTTCACTGTCACTGACTGTATTCAAGTTATAAGTCATCATCAGATAGTGATGTCTAGAGATCTCCAGACATCACTTTCGCTCTGATAATGACTTACAACTTAAGTAGAAATGTCGGAAATAATAAAACAATTACCCAACAATTTTGTTTTTGTTTTTCTAGTCAAATATGGGAGGTGCTCCAATCAAAAGAGAAGGCTTTATGCTGCACACCTGTCGGTCATTGGGAATTGGCGCTTGCATAGTTCTTCTGTAACAGCACCAGTC
Organism: Oncopeltus fasciatus; assembly: GCA_000696205.2. Taxonomy (NCBI): domain Eukaryota; kingdom Metazoa; phylum Arthropoda; class Insecta; order Hemiptera; family Lygaeidae; genus Oncopeltus; species Oncopeltus fasciatus. Next base: position 241,956 of record KZ807023.1, read on the forward strand.
TCATTATTTAATAACCACACCTCACATGTATATAGTATATAGTATATATAT
>KZ807023.1:261403-278913 GCA_000696205.2 Oncopeltus fasciatus
TATATATAAAATAATAAGTATTCTTCCTCACAGCCTAAGAATTTCAGTTCTTCCTTTATATCCGCTTTTGGTTTTAGGACATGCATGATTTAAAAAAAAAATTTCATCATCAATGGCATTTATAGTAGATCTTGCTTCTCTTTTATGGCTATTATTTCACCTTATTTACTTGAACTATTGAATTAGTTAATTAATGGCTGAATGAGTAACTGATTAACAGCTTTAGTAGAAGACCAAATTTATAATTTTAATATGTGTATTTTTAGCTAGTTCCAAGTTCGATAGGCAAAGAATTAGAGATAAAAAATTTGAATAATTTGGTACTATATTCATACTAAGTTTTATCACATTAAATTATTTTAAAATAACTGAAGATATTTATATTAATGGTTCACAATTATTATTTTAATGGAAAAAGTGTCATGCTTATCTTTGGACTACAAAGGTTACAATCCCATTCCTCCTTATGTTACTATCTTTTCTCTAAAGGTCTCCTTGCCTCTCTTGAGAGAAAAGTTTGACACCCACATGTGCAGAGGTTAGGATGTCTGGCTAGTGATCAGAAAATGTGGGTTCAAATCCTCCTCTTGTATAAACCTTTTTTTTTTTAATAATAATTATAAAATATTAATATAAATATCTCCTGGTATTAATAAAGGTCCCAGGTATAGTACTATCAATATGATTCTTCATTAGTGTTTCGGCCAGGATCAGGAAAAAAAAAAAAAAAAAAAATCATTGGTATTAATTTATTATTGCCAACATTTCGACATAACTTTTAAGTCATGATCAGGGCTGAAATACTATACACACTATTATGCTTATAGTCTTATAGATAAGAATAAACAGACACATATGGGGTATGTTGTATGGCAGAAAATGATATACTTAAAAAACTCATAATTAACTATACTATACTAATATAATTTTATATGTACCAATTATGATGTATGGAAAGACTTTCTAGGGAGGTTTATGGACACATAAACTCAAGAACAGCAATACAGCATTATGAATCGTGCTATGAATTCTGCCCTGGGAGGCTAGGAATTCTCTAGAGTGTAGTTTAGGATATGAGTTAGGAGCTCACATAGCGCAGAAATTAGCAAGAAGAAAACTAGTTAGTGAGAGGAAAACTCAAGTCTAAATCCTGCCTTAGCACAGACTTTTTTTTCCTTTAAAATGAAGTTATTTGATTTAGTTTAGTGATATTAGATGTTATTTATATATATATTAACTTAATTCTAGAATATATACCTATTAGCATAAGTTTGAAATACTTGTTATTAAGCTCATAAAGCGATACTTATATTGTATTTTTTTTTTTTTTCAATCAGTTTTCATAATTTAGAGAAAGTGTAGTTTTTATTTGAATGAATTAGTTTTATTAGCCTCAATTAATTTGTATCATATAAGTGTAATTTCTACTATTAGGTGTTTGAAAAAGCTCTCGATGAGCCGAAGTACAGTTCTATGTACGCTCGGCTTTGCCAGCGGCTGTGTGAGGAGGCGCCCAGCACCAACACGAAGGATGGGAACCTGTGCTCCTTCAAGCATCTCCTCCTCAACAGCTGCAAGGCAGTGTTCGATGCCAGAACTGAACCGAAGATTGACAAGAGAAAATCCTTAGGAAACATCAAGGTATGCTGCTTTGGATTTAGTACATTGAAATATTTATTATTATTTAAGAATCTTTTTATTTTATTTTCCCAAAGGAAATTATAGTTATTAACCTGAAAAAATGAACTCATAATTCTTCCTTAATTAGCAATTTATTGAAATTTTCTATCACTATTTTATATCCTCTTCTTTTAATTATCTGGCTTCATTCTGCTACACAATATTTTTGGAATAGGTGTCTGAAGTTTCACACATACTTCAGACACGAATATGTTGCAGGTCTAGGCTTCTTTTTAATTTTATTTATTTGTTTCATCAAGAAAGAGTCCTATTATGAAATTAGTGAGTGTTCAGAGTGATATTTTTATGTCATGGCTTTAGTATTTTCCATCATTTGTTTCTAAAAAGAAAATGTATGAACTTATCAGAAAATGCATATTAAATTAGATTTTTATCTAGTTAGTATTATTTAGATAATTTTTACTTGTTAGAAAATAGACTAATAAAGAACAATTTACATTATTGTTTCATTTTTCTTATGAATCTCGAAATTTGAGAATAGTATCATTGGTCACTTCATGAAATTGTCATTGAGTTAAATGCTTTTATGATTATGGTAAATGCTCTCTCCTCATAGTTTAATTTTACTTGCTTTTCTTTCTTCAAATTTTTGTAATTTGATATGATTGTATCAACCTAAACATTATTTACAGTGTAGAAAAATATAAACTTCTCATTAATTTTTGGTTATATATGCCCTGCTCCTATTTTCTAATCTATGATCTCAGCTTTTTGTTATGTATTTAAATTCTATGTACTATAACAATGATACTACTGATATCACTATGGCCACCCAATCATCTTTGCTTTATTATTAATTTGTATTGTTCCCAAGAATTAATTATAGAATTAAAAATTTTATAAAACTTAACTTTTCAGTTCATCGGTGAGCTATGCAAGCTCGGTATTCTGTCGAAGATGGTTATGTTTGAATGTATGAAGCAGCTAATCGCCAAGAAAAACAACACGGAGGAAATGGCTGATGACTTAGAATGCCTCTGTCAGATCCTGCGCACATGTGGACAGACTCTCGATTCTGATACCAAGGCTTCCCCCTACCTCGATCAGTTTTTCAACCGGATGGAGGTGTTCGCGAAGACACCAGGCCTTCCCATTCGGATCCGGTTCATGCTTCGGGATATCATCGAGCTCCGAAAGAGCAGGTGGACCCCTCGCAAGGCAACCAACACTGAGGGCCCTCTCCCTATCAACCAGGTACTTGTTAACAGAGCTCGTTGTATTTCGGGTGTAAACATATGTGTTTAAAATAGAAGAATATATTAAACTGTGAATTACCTTAGAAATTTAGTATGTAATATCACAGGATATTGTTTTAATCTTTTTACATATACATTTTAATATATATTAAGAATCGTGTAAATAATTAGCACTGGACCCTTGTTTCACAATTGAATATTCAGTGAGAGTCTAGTGTCTATCAGAAATTTTGTTACTCAATGACTGAATACTTATTACAAAGAATTTTAAAATAATTAAAAAAAAAAAAAAAACTCATTTTGTTCTTCTATTATTCACATTTTCACATTACTACTCTCTGGTCATTGCTGAAGCAGTTTACAATGGAAGCTCCTCTTCAACAAAATAATTTCATGTTATGTTAGGGCAATCAAGTGAAGTTGAAAGCAAATTCCATACTAAAATTGTGGGTGATCCAAATCAATTAATTGATCATGGCTAAAGCAGACTCATTTAGGCTGTAATATCCTTGGGGAAGTGATCAAGTGGACAACTGTGGAAGTTTATTATCAAAATCTGTTGTATTCAAATACTCTCATGGCCCTTCATTGTAGCTTAATTGATGTTAATTGTGCTCTCTATGCACAATTGGTGATAGTTCTCTCACCAAAGTTTTATCTTCGGTTTAAGTGTGTTCTCTCTTGTATAAGTGTGAACTATGATTAGGAATCTGCTTTAAGAAAATAATTTTTTGAACATACGTCTTTAATGGTAAAGATTGATAGATTTTATCTGTTGTTACATACTACAATTCTTTTTCAGATAGTTGATGACCGAGCCCCATCTATTAGAGGTAATGAACAAAGACCACCTCAACAAGAACTATTCCCTAGGCAATTAAAGAAGAGATCTGGTCTTGATGTTGTCCTATCGAGCAGCTTATCTTTCTCTCAGCATGACAAGTTCTCTCCTTCATCGTGAGTATACTGATCTCAGGATTAGTAGTAAATTTTTCTAGGTGTTCAGTGTGTGATGGTTGTTTTATTTTTATAGGTACAATACAAATGGGTACCAAAACTCCTTCAGAGATCGGGGCTCTCAGCGTCAGAACCATCATCAGCAGCAGAACAATCATTTCTATCAGCAGAACAGATACAACAATCAACACAACAACAACTCCAACAATGTTTCTAGTGAGTATTTTAGTAGGTCTATATCATTAAACTTAATTATTACACTGTCAAAGTGGAAAAATTTAGAGCTTTATTCAGAAATATTTTTCTCATTGGTTTTTTTAATAAATGACAGGATTCTAACCCAAAACCACTGATGGAAATCAATAATAGTTAATTTACATGGACAGTGATTCAGATAGTGATTTACTATCATGGTAATAGCAATAGTGATTTACTGTACTAAAAACTGCTACTAATTGCTTGCTTTAATTATAACATAATAAATTCATTTTCCAACTTGGTTGAAAATAATTTTTAAAACTAAGTTACCATAATATTATTAAAAGTAAGTTAACTATAATATTTCTGTACATTCAAGTTAACTTAACGCTTAGTTATATATCTAGTATTACAACTATGAATGATATTTTGTAATAAAATAATATGGCCCAGGAGTTCCGTTCCATACTGTCAATCAGGAGTGGATAAAATCCTAGGGATATTTCTGGTGTAACTAAACTGCTCTGATATTACAGCAAAGATATTGATGCATAGAATTATTATAAGATGGAAATCCTTATATCTATATTGAGATAGTATTGAATTATTAGGCATAATAACCTAGGAGTTGATAGCCTAGCAAATGCATATCTGTCTATCACAAAGATAATATTATTAACATTATGTGATTACTATCACATAATTATAAGTTCTGAAGTATAGTAACTGTAGGCCTGGATTTCACTAATGTGAAGAGTGAGCCTATAAATTGTATCCATTACTATTGCTTAGGATCATGTGTGGTCTGTTCAGTTTCTACCTACCCTTAAGAGCTTTCACATTATAGTTTTTTTACTTGAATCTTAAACTTTGTTTATATGAAAAACTGTGGAATATGATACATAATAGAATTTAATATTCTTCAGTTTTTATTAGATAAATAGATTGTAAAGTTGGTTGATATCCAAATAAAGTATTTGAATTCACACATTGTCTTTTTCAATTAGTTTAATTTAATGTATATGTTCTATATCAGTATCATTGAGTTTTCTGTGGTATTTTATGGCTTCTTCTTAGGTTCCCTGCTTTCCTCTTCTTTTAGGTAAAAACATCAATCCTATATTGATGTTGTAAGTCAAATCTAAAAATTTTTTAGTACTTTAGCTAATTCTTGATCTCTTAAAAAGTTCTGTATGAGATTTTAGCCCAAAGTGAGGCAGTTTGTATCATTCATGTAAGGTTTTTACAAGACCTTACACTTCGTGATGGATTCAAGATTACAGGCATGCCTAGATAAAGGAACACTATTCAGTTTAAATATCATCTCAGTTCTGAAAGCACAGGGGAATTTCATCTAAGCTTTTGACATAGAGTTGAAGTTTAGATAAGTTAATTTACTAAATCTTATTGGGAAGCTTTAAACATTAATGCAAAAAGAAACTTAAGGGAGCAAGGCTTCCCTAGAGCCTAATTTCCCCCAGGCTTTTATGCCATTCAAAAAGCAACGGCAAGTAATCACACTTAAAATTATTTTGAAGCATGTAAGTAAGACATGTATTTGCAGCACCCACCTAATTATTGTGTGTTCAATGTAATACGTAATACTAGTAATTCCGGATTAATTTTAAAGCTACAGATAGCAAGTAGTTAATTAGTCCCATTTTAAAGGAAAGGTAATTTTTTAATATGTAATCAATGTTACCTTTAATCGCAACACACAGACTTCTGATTGTGCTGTTTGCAATTTACATATAAGGCCTGCTGAAGCTACTATAGCCATTACTCAATGGCTACAATTTGCATTATGTTATGATTATGCTACAGTTCTTCTATTCTATCTTCATTTTAATATTTCTCATTAACTCATAAATCTAATGATGTTTAATGACTCTAATGGTACATTTTTTACAATTTTTGTTTTAGTAGCTGTGTTATTTGTTTGACTTTATGCTGAATTATTTTTTTTACTTTAAACTGAACTAAAACAAAAATGTTATCATTAATGACTTCTTTATATTCAATTTTTTGAAATAGATTACTAAGTGCTTTTGTCAAGTCATTTGCCTTTCCAATTAGCACTAAATTTCTGACTTAATATTAATATATCAGGGTTGTCTAGTAAGTAAGTGCACTAAATTTTTGTAGATTATAAAAAAATTTATTTGAACAAAAAAAAATATCTGTTTACATTAGTACATATCTAAGCTATTTTTGAACATAGTCACCATTCCTCTCAATGCAGGTGGTGTAGCGGGTTTTCAATCAAAATCTTTTGATGAACTCCTCGAAGTAGTTTTGCGCCAATTTGGTTCAGAGTCAATCTGATCGTCACTGATGGCATTTTTTATTGTTTCCAAAATTATCTCAGTCACAATTGAAGATCTGCTCCTCTGATTATCATGCACAGATGTATGACAGTTTTTAAACTTGCGACACCACTTGAATACTCTTGTCTGATTCATAGCTTTATCACCATATGAAGTTTTTACCTCATTACAAACCTCAACTGGAGTTAATCCCTTCCAAACGAGATAATGGATAACGACAGGTATTTCACACTTGGCGGGAGATTGGATTGAAATTTCTCACTAAACGTGTTGCTGTGTCTGCAGTTCTGAACGTAATGACCTCAAAGCAGTCTTGTGGAGGGGGAGAAATCAGGCTATGTGGCAGTGTAGCCAACATTTGGAAAAACAATTCCCTACCGCCTTGACAGTCTCAGTACACTTAATTTCTGGAAAGGCCTCATATATGTATTCTGGCATGAATAGATTTTTTTCTCTGAAGAATCAAATATTTGCAATCTTATCAGGGATGTGTTCTGTTGAGGGTTTCCTAAGATCTGGTTTAAATAGTTAAAATGGAAGAAGATACAACTATTGCATTAATTTCTTTCAGCTTTAATAAATTTTGTTGTTTTAACTCGGGTAACTTACATAAAAAGTTTAATTTTAAGTATTATAATTTAGTCAAGTATTTATTTCCTAATATAAAACATCTGAAATTTAGTTTACTCTTATTGTCAGGTTTAAAGAGCAAAAGCAAGAAAAACCATTACATTTCTAGGCATCTATGAAATAATAGCCTAAAAAAAGAGCATATATAAGCTAAAACCTAATGTGAACCAGTGTTCATGAAAAATCAGCTGAGACAAAATGTTTAGAAATAATGAAATAGGGAAAGGCTGCCATGGTGTTGTAGCCCTTGGTATTATGCTACCAAGCAGTAGGGCCCAAGAGATTTTTGAAGATAGAAATGATAAAGTAATGATAAGCATATTTAATTTAAATAGAATTAATTTAGAAACTTAATTCTTCAGCTGAACATTTTACCATGCTTGTTTTATATACTTGTGGTAATTATTTCAGAATAAATATAGAAATATTTAAAGTTTTATAATAGTCATAGAATGAAAAAGAAACTTCAAAAGTTTTACTGTTCACATGGCATAGGACTACATGACGACGAATTCTTAGGTGTTATTTTTTATTTCCTTCTCTGCAATCTTAAGTAATAATAAAATCAAAACAAGTTGTTTTTTTTTGTTTTTGTTTTTTCAAAAAATAATTAGTAACACTACTTATCATTTATCAGAGGGCTTCTCTGTGAATTGTTTTTTCAATGACTTTAAGGAACAACTAATAGTAAAATTTTCTTTTTCGAAATCTTTTGAGGTTGTGTTATCTTCTGACCATGTTTAAAGCAAAAATTATTAATAAAAATAATAAGTGATATTCTTAAGTTTTTGAGTTTCTTTGTTATTAGTTTTCTTCTAATTATTTGTGCTTTTCAGTATATTACCAATGCTTTTTAATTGTACTATTCACATTAACCATATTATTCTATGACCACATTCCAACTAATTTGAATTATTAGAAATATTTAATATCCATGTATTATGTATATATTTATGTTTTTACAATTTGAATTTCTCTTAGCAAAAATTTATTATGGAATTCAGTAATGTGTATTTATATATTAGCTATTACACATTTAAGCTCCTATACATCTCATGATTTTATAAAAAGGTATCACATGTTGAAGTAAGTTTATAAATTAACATCATATGTTTTATAAGTAACAGTTATAATATTTTGAATAATTACAATTCTCAGTTTAATTTAAGATAATAAAAATTAAAAAATCAAAATTTTAAGTATTAAAGTTTTTTTCCTGTGTAAATGTTAACAGATTCCAAAGACATAGCTCCAAGATTCATAAAGCGTATGATGACAGCCCACGAACAGTCCTCTGCCAATCTGGAACAGGTCTCCCTCCGGCCACCTGCCCACTCAATGCTCTTTAAACCTCCCAATGCCAATCCTCCTTCACAATTTGCTCCAGGTATCTCTGCCATCCTGAGTCTCTCAAAACTTTGCTTAAAAATCTCATCTCAAAAATTCATTAAGCTTCTTTGTGCATATGTGGTTTGTATAAAAATTTTTATGAGTATTCATATCATGACTTACTACTGTCCTTGTAACCTTCTATTAATCAAAACAAGAATTATTATAAACATTTTTAATTATATAAAGCTTTCAAGAAATAATTTAAAAATAGTAAGGCATTTTTCTTTTAATTATTAAATAAGGATTTTTATTTAAATATTTGACATTTCACAGAAAGTCTTTGCTGAAGTTTCTATTTTTAAAAATTTTTTTTTATTTAATTTTTACATGCCTGTAAGTGTGCTTCTTTATTTGGTTTTATAAGCTTCACGCGTATTTGAACTTTTTCAAGGGTTTTGTGCTAAGTAATGAGATAAGTAACACGGTGAGCTATCTAACAATGATAAATTACCTGTCTGAGATGAATCGGTTTATTCATCCGTTATATTTATTCTGAATTTCAACTCTGCTCAGCCAAAGTATTATTTTTTTATTTTAAATGAAAATGGAGTATCGGAATTTAGAGAAATACATTGTGTAATCAAGTTTTCTAACTCAATTTTATTAAAAGTCAACTTAATTCTAGGAAACTTTCGAAATCAAAAACTTATGAAAACATTAGAACAATAAGGAAGACGAGTAAACTGATAAATTAAAACACTTTCATAATATTTCACTATAACCAACTTATGAAAGACTATTTGGACTTGTGAAAGGTGTTTGTCAAAAATCTCACAGCTGAAAAGGAGGCAAATGGAAGGAATGTTGATCTTGAGAGGGTTGATGATCAAGAATTCTTTAACTATGTGATGAATCCGGGTTATTTGATTGTGATCTGGAAGCAAAGCAAAGAGGGGCATACTCTGTGATCTACTCGACTGAAAACATGTTGATTAACAAGTCCAAGATAAAAATTATGCTAATTTCCTTGTATGATAGTAGGGTTATATTTAAAGAATTTGGTCCTTCAAGACAAATTGCCGACCAAGTGTTAAGTGCTTGTCAAAGGTTTCCTTGAAAGTCTTTGTGAGACTAGTGGATGCTTTATCATGACAATGCCTGTCCAATGTCTCATGGCAATTTCCACCAGGCAATTTTTTATCAAAAAATATATTTCTGTTTCTCCTCCCCCCTACTAATATATAATTTTTTGACCCTAGAGAAAAGTGTGACTCACCAGTTAAAAAAGCCCTACCAATTACAGCCTACTTGGGATAATGCCAAGAAGGGAGTGAGTCAACCAAGAAACTACTTTGAAGGGTTATTATTGTTTTAAAAAACAAAGAAAAACTTAAATATGTCACATTATCAATTTTTAGTGCAAGGGAACTGAATAAAAAATCTAACTATCCTAGCCAGGACTCGAACCTGGATCTCCAGCTGTCCGGGCCAGTACATTTGCCACTTATGCTACCGGGACAAGTCTGATATGTTATTAAATTCCCCGCACCAGTGGGAGATTCAGGTTCGAGTCCTGGCTGGGATATTTAGATTTTTTATTCTGTTCCCTTGCACTAAAAATTGTTAAAATTTATGTGGGATCAAATATGCCACAAAAAAATTAAATTTACAAAATTATATGTCACATTATTTTTTCCATACTGCAATATTAATGTAATTATATTTAACAAACTCACATCACTAAAAGTTTTGATAAATTAACATTCATTATAACTTTTTAGTAGATGTTATTTTGTCAGGGTTCGGTAATGGTAGATAAAAAAAAAAAAAAAATACTAATTAAAAATGTTTGTTTTTAAAATTGTATTATTTAATTTATTTTTTTATTTTATTTTTTTGGATCTACCTTGACCGAACCCCAAAAAAATAATCTACTAATAATCTCTGTGGTCAATAACTCTCCATTTGAAATGAAAACTTTTTGTATTTTTATATTATTTTTGGGAATATATTAATATATAGTTCCTGTAGAAGTATAATGGAAACTAATAGAGCCAAGTAAATAATTATTTTAAAGATTAATTTGATCTAAAGCCCGGAAATACAGGAAAAGAAGCTCTCTTTGTTCTTTCGAAAAACACTACATAAAATTAAACTAAGTTATTCCTATGTTTAACTGTTTCTTGGGTTGGGTATGCTTCTAAACTATCTTAACTACTTAGGATTGGTTATATCCAATTGTATGTATGAAAAACATATAATAGGTAGGTACTCTGAACTATTTGTATTCTTTAGCAAATTTTTTCTACTTCTGAACTTCAGGAATTTAGAACTACATTTACAAGCATGTTTTTTTCTTTCTTTGTGTAATAAACTTTGAAAGTTTATTTGACAACAGAAGCATTAAGTTAATAAGGTCTATGAGTTCCCACAGAATACATCTTCATTTCACAACAAAATTGGTTCTGCTTGTGTTACCATAAAAATTACTACTCTAATATCAATAAAAATTACTACTCTAATATAAAACAATTGAATGCAATGAAATAGAATTAAAAATCTAACTGTCTCAGCCAGAGCTTAGTTAGATTTTTTATTCTATTCCCTTGCATTTAATTGTTTAAAATTTACATAGGTTGAAATACCACATTAAAAATAATATTTATAAAATTTAAAAAAGTCTAAAATATATTTTGGTGATATAATGTAATAATTATTAAATTTGGTGAGAAATGAAAAATAATTGTAAAAATAGAAGTGATAATCTTTAAGTAAGCTAACTCTCTAATTGCCGTTACAGCATGAAACTGACTTTCCAGTTTTTTGCTTAGGGGTGGCTATAGCATTTGCTGCCTACTATATGTAAGTGTGTTCAATGCTTGTCTTTCTCTTAAACCATTCTAGGTGAAGACTCTATAAGTCTACTAGATTTTCCTGGCTAATTTAAAATATATATTACAGTATTCGTTCAGCTCATAATAGTGAAAAATTATCAAGAGTGTGTTTCATTACTTTTGCCGTTTAAACAACAGTTATATTATCTCTTTCGTAGCCATGACAATTAATCGCTGCTAAAGTAATTTTAAGTTGTGAATTAATACTATAGTTATTTTTCCATTTGAAATGCTCATTCTGACTTGTACGTTTTCGTACTTTCAGTTATTAATTTAATTTGCCATGTGCTTTGGATTTCTCTTTCCATTTTCTCCTTGTTTTAAATAATGACAAACTACGTCAGACCTGCTCTTACATATAGATACAACCTTTTGTGAATTTCAAATAATTTTCTGCTGAATGCTTTATTTTTCAATACTCTTTTTTTGTGTCTAGTAAAATCATCTGTGTTAACTTTTTCAAGTGTTAGAGATTAAAAGTTTTTTGTTATTTGGAACCAAACTAATTAATTATGTAGTTGCTGTTCTACTTTAATAATTCCCCTTATTTACTACCAACTACATTTTCAGACTCAGTTGATTACCTACTTTTTATTATAAAGTATCATTTGTAACTTAATTTCAAGTTAAAATACTGAACATAAGATTCAAAATGTTGAGTATTCATTCTATACCATAAGTAGTGTAGTAAGAATATTTTTCAACTTATAAGTTTCTGAGGCTTTTATATAGCTTTTGTTTTATTTATATATTTTCATTTTTTGTAAATTTGATAGTTCGTGTGTGTGTGTGTGTGTGTGTATACCAGTGTTTCACTATATATACACATGTGTGTTTCACTTGGTAGGATTTAGGTTTCCCAGCTTCTTGGTATTTTTTATGTACAAATTAATCTTTTGTTAAAGCTTACATATTTAACAGTTGAAAAGTGTCTTAACTTTCGTACCTCTCTGTTTCTTTTTGAGTCCATTGAAACAAGGGAATTTGTAATTTATTGCAGTAATATAGGGTAGATAGAATTTATTTTTTTTTTTCGTGATGTTGGTGTGAATGTTAATACAAATTCATTTATTTTAAATATTGTTTTTAGGGAGAACATCTAGTTTGTTAACCAATTCAACTATTAAACCAAACCCTCCTATCCAAACTACTAAGGAGGTTCCAATAGTTATAAAACCTGTAGCAAATGATAAAGGGAAGCCTAAAAAAGAAAAGGTTAGTGCATTTTTATTTAACAATAATTTGTTCTATTTTTAATCTTAAAACTAATTTTTTAGCTTCACTGTAATTTATCTCCTAATATATTTTTAATAATATTTTTTAAAATGATTTTTGATATCTATGGGGTTTAGCCAGAATATATATTACAGAAAAATACTAGTAATTTATAAAATAACCAATTTAGCTTAGCCTCCTATTATAATGTAAAAATTAATCTTTCCTACCTGCTTTTCCATCTATTCCAAAGTTTCTGATAGCTTTAAGTGTATGTGAAAATCTTGGATTATTGATAAATGATACTTGTTTTATTATAAATTTGGTAAACTGTAGTGTGGGTCCACTTTGCAATGTATTATACATTTTTTTACTTATAGTATTATAGAACAAAATTTAAGTGTATTGTTCCTGGACCTAGAAGAAGATTTATCATAGCTTTCAAATGGTTTTAATACTATAAAAATGGTCTTAAAGTTTGTATCATTAAATTTCTTTTGAAATTAAATATAAAAATTTTAAGTGACCTCAAAGATGATTAGTTAAGATTTACTAATATACTCTTTTTTCTGATTATTTATACATATTAGAACTGATCTTCTCTCAACTTTTCAGTATATTTATTATGAATAAACAGGTGACAAACCGCTAAGTTTAAAAAATAATTTATTTTTTTTAATTTATTGCAGACTACTAAAGAAGAAGCCTTGAAAAAGAGCTCAAGTATCGCCGATGATATATTTAGTGGTGGAAGCCTTGAAGAAGCTGTCAAAAGTTTTTCTCAACTCAAGGTTTCTGATCGGTTGATGCCTGAATGCCTTTACACCATTATCAGTAAATCTTATGAAAAGACTGGTAATTTTTATATTTTATTTATTTAAAAACATGTAAAAAAAACTTAACTGGCATAAAGATTTTATTATTATTTTTTTTAGAAATATTTAAAAAGAAATATAGCAAAGGAAATTTGGTTTCATTCAATAATAAGTTTTACATTGAAACATATTTTTATAAAGTAACCTGTTTTCTTTTAATTGTTTTGTCTTCAATATTATGCTCCTGTCTGTATTACCTTATAAACAAATACAAAAATGTAAGTGATGAAATAAAAATCTCTAATTATAAGCTGGTTTAAAATACATGAATTATAGATAAATTAAAATAATAATTATAATTAGCTATTTAATTCCAAAAACAGACATAAGTCAGTGTAAGAACTATTACTAAAAGAGGAAAAAAATTATGGGAGGGAGTGTGGGGGTAGTAAAAGAATAATTCTACTCACACAAACTATTAGATGAGTTGATAATTGGCTGAAATTAATTGAGAGGGATAAATAAGGTGTAGTTTAAAGGTTGGCAGGCTAATCAAGTTTAGGATTTTAATATTGTTGTTATCTCTAGTGATTGTTCTTCATTATCATTTTATGCTATTTTCATTTTTATTAGTTTTTATTATTTATTAAGTGTTGTTAGCTTCCCTTTCAACCATTTAGCATCATCGAGGGAGGGCTATCTATAGGTTTCCATCTTATTCTATTATCCATGACTCATATCAACCTTTTATTTGTCAATAAAATGAAAGATTGTCCAGGGTGGGATTTTATTAACATTTTACAATTTGCAGTACCAGGATTGCGAGACCTGAACAAATACCATGACCTACCCTTGTGTTATTAAAAAGATAATAAAATATAAAGGGTACAAAATATTGTTTTCCAATATTTTCTTTTAGAATATTTTTTGCTAAAGAACTCTTAATAAGGAAGATAATTATAATGTAAAATGAAGGATAGAGCTGGTCCTCCTCTTTAAAATTGAGAAGCCTGAGTTGTTATTGCGGCTTTTATTTTGCGAACTGTTGTTTGTAAGTATTATTGGAAAGATAAATGCTAAGTTGAATTATTGTCAGTATTTAAGTTATAAATACAATTTTCTTCCCATTGGCCTAGAACAGCCACTGTCAGATATATTATTGTGTCCCTTCTGCACAAATATATGAAATTAGTTATTTGGATTAATTTACTTATGATCTTCTTTAATTTAAACTTGGGAAATTTCCTTAATTAGTCAAGCTAGACATAATTTATTATTAAGACATTCTAATCCCTTTATTCTACAAATCATGATTTAAAATAAAAATGGATGACAAAAGTAGCTATATTTAAAAGTTGAAACCCCTCTGACCATAGCTAAGAAGTCATTTTGATATTATTATTCTTGTAAATGTGCTTATTGGTATTGTGTTCGTTTTCACAAACATGAAAAAACCACAAGTGGAACTTCCATTTGTGGTGGTCGGTCCTTTCTCTTTAAGGGAATCGTGATCTATGGGTTGAAGCTGTAAACACAGCCTGGTATATTTTAAATAGGACTCCCACTACCCAAACTCCTCTCCCTATAAACAGCACCCTTTCAACATTTAAAAGTTTTTGGTTCTGAAGCTTGCATGCACATTCCTGATCAATTATATGACAAGGTCTATCCGAAAAGCAAAAATATTATTTTCTTAGGTTATGATTCAGATTCAACCAACTATAGACTTAAACTTAATTCAATCACTAAAAATAAATCTCTAGAAATGTTGTTTTCAATGAAAATCAAAATCATCTACAGCTGAAGCTGAGTATGTGGTAGCTTCCGTAGCTGTCAAAGAAGCTATATGGCTCAAGAAACTTTTTGTGACAGTAATATGTTTCAAAGTGTTTGTGAAAGTTCTCTATTATTGATTGATAATCAAAGCTCTATTAAATTAATAAAAAACCCTGTACTACACAAGCTTACAAAGCATATTGGATATTTGTTTTAAAAAAATATGAAAGTAAAAAAAAAAGTATCACATCATAAGTTCCTACTGAAAACTTATTGGCTGATATATTTATCAAACCTCTACCCAAACAAATTTTTTTTTGAAAAGTATCGTTCTTTGAAATTTTAATGGATAATATTGGTATACTTTTTAAATAATTGAAATAGACCCTTATATATATATAGTGTGCTTNTTTTTTAAATTCAGGGCGTAGTTTGTCCATCTATAAATTGGCTGTTACAGGCCATTTTTCGTATGTCTGTGGTGATTTGTTTTGTAATGTCATTCTGAAGTCAGTAAGTAGTGTACAGTCGTATATTAAATGTTGGTATGTCTGTTTGTGGGTAAAGTCACAGGGACAGTTTGGAGAGTCTTTAATTTTGAATCTGTAAAAGTAACTGTTGACTGAACCCTGTCCTGTAATGGCTTGTCAGGTAGAAGTCTGTCCACGCGTTCCGTTTGTTGTAATACGTCTGTATATCTGGTATAAATGTATATAAGTGTCTTAATTTTTTTTAAGGTAACATGTACATTGTATACAATTATTATGTATGGCATGTACAGTAAATAAATTCACTTATGGCAGGGTTACTGCCATAAGAAAAAAGAAAATATATATATATATTAAAACCTGTAGCAAATGANTATATATATATTTGTGACAATTTTTGAAATACCAATCCTAAGACAAAAATTAATCCATAGCTGATATTGTTCTTCATATGGAAGGAACACTTGGGGGACATGTCTTTCCAGCAGTTGTTATGACAAACATGGCTTTTGCATCCTTTTGGTTCCATTTTTCAATTTCACCTGAACCTGTAGTTTCGGGTTGAAGCTAGATTTCATCACCTGCTGCAATTTTCCATAATCCTCTTGACTTTAAAGCACAACATATTTGAAATTTCCATTTATTATGTGTACTTATTGTTATAATAATTGCTTATTGAAATATAAATGAAACATATGGTCTTCTTATATATCTAATAGGATTAAGATTTGGTCAATTTTATACATTGTCTCACCTCCTTTGTTTTAAACTTAACCTGTAATAGTTGTCACTTATTGAAATAATAATAATAACCCCCGTACACATGCAAGTTTTATATAAACATTTTTTTCTACTGTTTATATTTATAATCTTTCTTTCTTTTTTTTACAGACACTGATAGAGAAACAGTTGTGTCCCTTCTGACAGCTATGAAGAAAGATAGTGTTGTAAATTCTAATCATTTCCATGAAGCATTCCGGGACATGTTGAAATCTTTCCCTGACCTTGAACCTACAGTTCCTAATATTCTCAATTTTGTTGCTGGTAAGTCACAAATAAATTTATTGGTGCTGTTTGATTATTATTCAGGCTACTATGAATTAAATGAAAATGATTATTATAGTAAAACTTAACTTTATTAGAAGGAATATGAAGATCACATAAAAAAGCTTTGTAAATAGTTATTTATAATGCATCTAGAATGTTGGAAATTCAATCTCTTATAGCACTGTAAAAGGAGATTGTGCTATATCTACTTTGACTATTTTACTTAAGAATTGATCTTAAAAATGCTAAAAATTATTTCAACCTTTTTTTTTTTAATACTCATAATAAAACTAATAAAAAATGTATTTCTTCCATCTTTAAATAAAATATGTTTAAATAAAACATCAATTAAAAGATGCCTTTGATTTCCCAGCTCTGTCCTTTTAACGTATGCTGTATAAATAATACTGCTGTTAGCAGCTCCCCACATGATGATTTATTATTTTTTAAATTTGAATTGTGCAGGGAACTAGAAATACAAGCCAAGGAATGAAACTTAGTCTCCTACTATCCAGGCAGGTGTATTAACCAACTATGCAACCGAGGTAGCTGAGAATAATTTCTAGTTTCCCCACACTTCACTTCACTCTGAGTCTGATTACCAAGTATGACGAATATATCGTCTTGTACTTGGCAGAGCTAAAATTTCTAGCTATTTATTAGACTCTCATTTTGGCAAAGGGCCACTACCTGACATTCAAATCATATAATTGTGGTAATGTAATCCCAAATTTCATTATTCATTATTAATAATGAAATGTGGGATTACATTACCACAATTATCATGATTTGATTTTACCTTTTAATTTATCAACAGCTTCTATTTTTGATATAGCCCTATATAACACACCCCCTTAAAAATTTTTGACCATCTATTGAAAAATTAGGAATTCACAGGGACTGGCAATCATATATATATATACTCTTTAAAATT
>KZ807023.1:286053-299343 GCA_000696205.2 Oncopeltus fasciatus
CTATCGAACACCTTTGGGACCAGCTTGGAACGTCCATTCGGCGACAACAGAACCCACCAAGTGACCTCCAAGAGCTAAGGACGGCTCTGGTACGTGAATGGGATCAGATACCTCAAAATCGTGTAGCCAACCTGATTCGCAGTATGCCTAGAAGAACCCGGGATGTTATTCAAGCAAGGGGAGGCAACACTCGGTACTAATGACTCACATTTCTTAATAATAGAGTTTTATTTTTCGTTTAGAGTGCCTTTATTTTTTTCTAAAAGTGACCATTTTTCTTTTCTTTTTCAAGAAAGATTTTTTTACCCACTCATGTTGTGTTTTTACCCTTTATTCTTGGTATACAACAAACAGAATATATCACAATAAATAAAGGTGAGCAAATTGTAAACTTTGACATATTATAAAAATGTTTATATGCATTTTTCAGATAAAATTCCAGGTGCGCCGGTTTTTTTGTCCCCCTGTTTATAATCCAAGACTTAAAGGCAGGGTTGAAATTATTAAACATCTTTAAATTTCAGACTATTGTATCTATTGACATTTAAATATTTATATCTCGTCAAAAGCATTCAAATCTGTATTTATGTTCTCTAAGATTATGCTACACCTTCATTATTTAATTCTCAAATAGATGATTTTCTAATTAGACAGCTCTAATAAGTGTATAATAATACTTATTATCTGAAATTATGACATTCCAATGCTTATTATTTTTTGCTTGCAGGAGTCGATGGGGAAGGGGATAGTGAATGGAACCGGCCAGGACAAAGCAGTCCAGGAGAAGGAGAAAGCCCTTCTTGAAAGGTTTAAGGGAGTCCTTCAGGCATTCTTGCATGAGGATATAAACCTTCAGGTCACTGCTGTTTATGCTTTGCAGGTTTTCTGCCACTCGCTCAAGTTTCCCAAAGGTCAGTGATCCCACATTTAACAGTCTCTTAAGATAATTTATATTTATCTTCTTTGTATAAGTTCTTGTAAAATGAAATTGGATATAGGTGTGCAAAGAACAAGTAAAACATTTTCTCTGTAATTATCTTTTATCATCACAATATTAAAATCACTCACTCACATTTTGATAATAATGATTCTTGGACAGTTCCTAAAGGAAAATTGTACTGAAAGTCCTGTTTAAATTTCAGTCTGTTCTAGAATTTTATTTTGATCTGTTACTACAACCACTTATATCAATTTGGATATATTAAGGATAATTTATTTCATCTCTTCATTTTATATTTTTTGAGAATCAGTTCTTAAAGTTGGAAAATTATTGTTTTATTTTTTCTTTCTAGGCATGCTTTTGAGGTGGTTTGTAAATCTCTATGACTTGGAAATTGTTGAAGAAGAAGCTTTCCTCAAGTGGAGAGAAGATGTAACTGAAATCTATCCAGGGAAAGGAAATGCTTTATTCCAGGTAATTAGGAAATTCTAAATCAATCATAAGCCATGATTCAATGGAGTATTGCAATTAGGGTTGTTTAGAAAATTACTTCACTCAAAATTATTCAAAGATAATTTCTTCTTTCTTATTTATTGTAACTTTGCTTATAATATTTTAAGCTATCTGTTTAATTTGCTACTGTAATAAAGGAATTGTCTCAGTCCTTTTTTTTTTCAAGTCATGTGTGTCTACTTTTTTTTCCCTTTTATTAATCATGGCTTATAAAATATTTAATCATACTTTTATTGAATCATTAGAGAAATAAAACAAAAAATTTTTTTTTCCTAATGAATTAATAAAAAGTTTTGTATCTTTCCTATTCCACATATAACAAAATCATAAAAAATTACATGATATTCTTAAGTTTAAATAGTTTTCTAATTAAGTAGTTTTCTTTGTAAATTCTGTTTCATATTCAGGTTTTTTTCCCCCTTTATAACAGACTACAGCATGTAAGCCTGTATCAGTGCTACCTGGAGTGAAGGTTTAGAGAAAAGCCAAAATTTAATATACTCTTTATTATTAGTATTACAACAAAAAATCTTAAAGAACAAAAAGCTCTTAAATTTAATTTTGTAACATTAGTTCTATAGTATAAAACAAACAAAACACTCGGATTACACTAGATATTTTAATTGTAATATCTTCTTTGTTATTTGAGTTATAAAAAAGTTTATACTACATAATGTGTATAAAATTAATTTTCTAATATTTGTTCTCTAACTGCTAAAAAATAAAAATCTATTGGGGAACAAATTCATGAATATAACAGCGATGTGCGATGTATGTGCACTTTTTCCCCCTCTCTTCTTTTCTAGCCAGGGTAGAGCTAACTTAAGTGATCATTAGGAGAGTTTGTTGACCGTAGATATTATTCTAAGATGATTTTAGTTGGGGTTAGGTCGAGGTAGATCCAAAAAAACACAAATTAAAAAAATGTATTTTTTAATGAAGGAGTTAGACTCCAGTCATGGAAATGAGAACTTAGGGACAGGACGTCCTCTCTCATCTTCATGATAGCCCTGAAGATGGCTTACAATGTAAGCCGAAACGTTGGCAGATAATCCTTCATTAATAAATACATTTTTTTGGATCTACCTCGACCGAACCCCAACTAAAATCATCTTAGTTTAGTGATCATATATTTTACACTTTTTTTCTATCTGGCTTGTAAATTAATTTTCATTTTCTCTTAATTATATCAATCTTTAATGAAATGCGGAGAAATGTGCAGCTCATTTTGACATTTTTTTTTTTAATAGACTTTAGAGAGTTTAAGTATCTTATAGGATTGCTCAAGTATATTATTCAAATAATAAGTTCAAAAAAAATTTCTGATATGTAAGTTATTACAATCATTGTCTGAACTGATTTAGCATTTTAATTACCAGGAAAAACATAGCTCAAAAAGACTGAAATTATGAAAATTTGTATGCACTAACTAGAGTACTAATTTTGTTTCTTTCAAAGGATTCAAACTTTTTTGTCCTCTGCAAAACTGGATCATTTGTTTTAAAATGGGTGAATAAATGTTTAATCATACCACATATGTTATTTGTTCTGTTTCTTTATGCTGGTCTTTGTTTTACCAAAGTACAGCTTTTTTTATAAATATTTTTGAGAAATATGGTAAACTAAAAGATGCACTTGCTTTCATAATTTTTACTGGTATTTGCTATTTGTACTAGTAATAGTAAAGCCTATTACTAGTATAACTAGCAAGTATACTTTATTCATGTGATTCCTTCTATAGATTTGCCACCAGCTAAAGCTGGTTACAGTTTTTATCCATATTTTAGACCCTTTTAGCTTCTATTGCTTACTTAGTTTCCTATTGAAAGATATTTTGTGATGTGATTCATATATTGCTCTGTAGTGTTGTGTTAATTATGAAATGTGTCAAAGATAAAGTTAATTTTCAAAGCATGCAGACTCTTTTTCTTAAGGCTTGGACCTTCCAGTGCACCATTAATTTAACTACCTTTTAGAGTTCTGTTTTTTTTAAATTGTACCATATTAATGTTCTAGTGCTCCATTAATTAATTAACTTCCTTTTCATGTTTTGTTTTTAATTTTATCGCATTATATTATTCACCAATATTTTAAGTAAATATTTCAAACCTTGAATCAGCTTTTTCTGTAAGATATATCATACCTATAGGTAAACCACATTTTGTTCATCTTATGCTTATTTAGTTATTCAATGCTTTTATCTATGATCATTCAACGTTGGCTTTATTTATCTTACTTAAATTCCCAACTTCTCCATATAACCACTCAAACCTTAAAAACAAAGTAATTCATTCTGTTCTATTTGTAAAATGCATTCAGACTATTTTGAGCCAGTGTTCTCTGAAGTATAAAATATAATTTTTTCTGTTTGTTCAGGTCAACAATTGGCTGACATGGCTGGCGGAGGCTGAGTCGGAAGAAGAGGAGGAAGAGGAAGGTGATAACTGAAGTATTATTTTATATCGTCACTTGGGATCAATTCACCAAACCTTAATAACCATCATTCATTCTCCATTTATTTCCAAGCTTCTTAACTGTTTGCCTCATCTCAAAGGGCTTCATTTCTAATTAAAACACAACTTTAAAAACAAAAAAAAATATTTTTTAAACCCACAGTGTAGGAGGAGTTTCCATCTAATTTATATATATGTATGTATAATTTTTTTGCTATACTTTATTAAATTTTTATTTATTCCATATTTTAAGAATGAATGTTTCACTGTGTATGCATAAATAAGTTTTAACTGGATGATATAGTTCAGTTTCCGTATTTATATTTATTAAAATTTTGCGATTTATTGCCCCCTCCCCCTTTGTTACAAATTTTAATTGTGATTTAAACTTAATAGGGAAAAACTATTCCCTTGTTTGACTGATTAATATCTCATAACTTTATATAATTGTGAAATAAATTGTATAAATAAATTTAAATATGAAAACTGAACACAGTAATTGTTTTATTATCAAATCTACTATGCAATAATTGGCATATATATATCTGATTTGTTCAGTAGATTTATCATAAACCTGCATGCACAAATTTTATAGTGTATGCCTCGTGTAAAATAGTTAAATTGTGTTCACTCTTTTGAGCGAAATTAATATCTGTATTCGAATTATACAGCCGTGTTTAAAGTTATAAAAACTCTGGATCTTTCAAGATGTTAACTGTGAATTTGTAGGTAATTTTAATTATTATATTCAAGATATGTTAACTATGTATAACTTGATCATGTATTGAAAGTGTATGGTGTAGTTCGTGCGATGTAATGTTTATGTAATTATTCGAATTGAGATCACCATAATCGGAAAATCTAAATGGTTATTTGTTTTGTTTTACGTGCTCTTTTTTGTATAATGTTTTAATTTATATAATTATTTATTTTTTACTTTCTTCTGGAAATGATTATAATTGAATTAAAAATACATTTTACCTCATGTTATTCTGATTAATATTTCTTTAATAGTTAATTAGAAAACTTTGTTAATAATTGTGCTGCTCAGATTGTATTTGACTCCATAACTAAAATAAAGACTTTTTTTTCTTTTTTTTTTCTTTCTTCAATTGAAATTTCAGCCAATTTTATTGAATTTGAAATGACCCATTTCAGATAAATCCTTCAAATCAAGTTTTAGATAGAGCCTCTTGGTAGCTGAAATTTTGAGATATTAAATCTTCCTCCACTCCAATTTCCTCTTCCCTCCTAATCTTAAAACCTTGTTAGTCGTAATAAAAATTAAGTTCTTCAGGAAGTATTGACTAACTAATAATTCAAGTTTTATTTGAGGGTATAGTATGTTAAGGCTATTGGACTGGAAAATTATAATCATAACCCCTCTCCCCCTCAAAATTTGTTCTTTAATGTTTTAAAGACATAGAATATGGGGGGGGGGGGAAATTCTATCTCCTTTCTAAAAATTTCTTTAAAATAGCTGAATTTGACCAAATTTAGGTTCTACTCATTCTGACTCTGCCTAATTTCATATGGGCTTGAACTTATCATCACAAAGTGGGTTCAATTAAGAGTTGAAATTTCTCTAATAATCATATGGTTATGTCTATCGACCTGTACTTTTGAGTCATTTTGCCAAATTTATTGTATTTTTTCTTCTTTTTTTTTTTGTCTTAGCTTTTTCATATCTTCTAAGGTTCTCTTGTAAAGAGATGGTTTGTGTTGGATGTGGTGGGAGCCTGAGCAAATTTAATAATAATAATGAACATATAGCACATATGTTCATTATTATTTGATTCATATGCGATAAAACTATAAACATTTTATTCATTTTTTTTTTTTGTTGGGGTTCAGTCATGGTAGATCCAAAAAAACAATATGTAAAAAACGTAATAAAAAGGTATTAATTATTTAACATATTAAAAAAATAATAAAAACTATGTAATGTATTTTTGTTAAATTTTAAATATATGTTGCATCTGTCTCTGAGGTGAGCTAATTAACTATAGAATGACACACTGGATTCCAACAGACCCTCACTGATTTAATGAATTATTTCATAGAGTTTACACCATAATTTGTTATAATACCTGTATTAAAAGCTGCTTCTCTAGCTAAAGAGGAATTGCCACATTTTTTCTTATCAGGCTGGCTACTAGTTCAAGTAAGCATGATCTACTATACAGTGTGAGAGGTTCCTGATACCCCACTATGTCAATTCTCTCTTTCAAGTTGTTTTGGCATTATGGATTAACGTGAAGTAATTTATATGTAGAATGTTAAGTTTACTGTAAGGTAACTGCTGATAAAAGAGGTAAAGTTCTTTATTTGGTCAGTGAGTGGTAGATAGGAAGTCAATTGGTGTTGGTAGGAAGGTAGTTTTCTTAAAGGAAAAGACAGCAAGTTATTTGATAATTATACTTACTGTCTTTCCTCAGCTCACAATATAAAAAACCTGCAGGTCATACGACCCTCTCAAAAGACTTGTCGCCTTTCCTTCCTTCCTCCTTTGTGACTAACATTTAAAATTGTTCAACCCTATATTAACTCTTGAAGAGTACTTGGCATTAGAATGACAAGGCCCATGTTTTACTACTCCTGAGGAAATACTGAAAGTTCTTCGGATGCTTGATGAAGAAGGAAGAATGCACTGGAACAAACTTCAGAGATCCACCGATGTAAAAGTAGATTATATTGAGATACATGATTCTGTTTCTAAAGAGTCTATATGAAGACAATGATGAATTAGATAAAGTGACCAGTATGACATTAAGAGGCAGAAATTCCTCAAAGTGAAACATCATTGCATCTTCTAAAAGGAATGTGTCAGCTATTTTGGATGCATAATTTCTCATCTTACAGGTCCTAAATCTCTATTTCGTGCTTCATAATTTCTTTTTTACAAGCGATATATTATGTAAAACTAATCTTAAGATAAATGAGGAACTAGTAAGACATAGCTAGTTGATGCTTACAAAGCTGTCATGGTATTGCATGTTATAGATCTTTAGCCTTTCATGTGTTATATAATGCTGTTGTGTCATGAAATATAATTGTTAAAATGGAGAGTTTTTTACCGTAGTATTTTTATTAGATGTTTCTAATGACATCGATCAAGCTTGACCAAACCTACAAAAAGTCAAACTGGTACATTTGATTAGTTGTGCCCTGTGCATTCAGTTGGCCAAATGATGGCCTTGAAGATTTTTTTCTGGTGTGCTTGTTCAATGTGCTGCGAATGCTAGTATTTTTACTGATTTAGAAAATACTGAAAAGAAGGTTATTGAATAATTTTATAAATATTATTTTTTTGTGGTATTTAATTCCATGTAAATTTTAACAATTTTTAGTGCAAGGGAACAGAATAAAAGAAGAAATTGAATAACTCATCAGACTTTTCCTGGTAGCATAATTGGTAATCCACCGGCCCGGATAGCAAAAGACCCAGGTTCGATTCCTGGCTGGGACAGTTAGATTATTTATTCTGTTCCCTTGCACTAAAAATTGTTAAAATTTATGTGGGATTAAATACCACAAAAAATTTTTTTTTATAAAATTAAGATTTAAAAGTAAATAACAAGAGTCATTTAAACAGCTTGACAATGTCGGCTCCTCCGAGCATAAGACGATGTATTTGTCGACCTCGGAGATTAGACTCTCGACACTAGTGCGGGGAATTTAATAACTTATCAGACTTGTCCTGGTAGCATAATTGGTAAATGCACCGGCCCAGATAGCAGGAGATCCAGGTTCGAGTCCTGGCTGGGACTGTTAGATTTTTTATTCTGTTCCCTTGCACTAAAAATTCTTGTTCATTATTGTTGAATAATTTGTTAGCATTCCTGGTGAGTGAACCTCATATAGCTGATGGTTTGCAGTCAACACTGAGAATCAGTGCTCTTATAAATCAAAGACCTGTTGGGAGATGAAGACCAACCAAGTAAGAAAGATGTTTATTTTGTCCCCAAGTGCCAGTTTGCCAAGAACGCAGATTTTTGATTTGTCTCACTGTGTTTATTAATTAGTAGTGGCAAGTATATTTTCTTTTGTTTCTTATAAGAATTAAGATATTAATATAATATATATATATATATATATAATAATAAAAATCATACATTTAAAATAACACTAAGTAAAAACCTTCCAAATATTCAGTTTACAAAACATTTAATGTAAGTTAAATCTAGTTCATACATATAAAATTGTTTAATTAATGAACAGTACTTAAAAATTAAGATCAAAATATGCGTTTGTAGCTTTTTCGAGTGTTTAGTTTGTGCACATTCGTGCTTGATACTCCAACAATAGTCAGCCATCATATGTACGTCCCATCTACCTTGATACCTTGTTTCCATGACCCTCAAATCTTCATCACTCACTGCACCAAGATTGTCCGGGTAATTAGCAAGGTGGCCGTGTAAAAAATGCAATTTAATGCTCATACTAAGATGATTTTAGTTGGGGTTCGGTCGAGGTAGATCCAAAATTTAATGCTCATATTGCAACCTAGCTTTAGGAAGCTTTCCAAGAGTTGCTGGACAATTTCGGAGTAATTCAATGCTCGTGTATTTCCAAAGAAGTCTTTAACAATATTTTGAATGCCATATCCGTATTTCCCTTCTTCCAAAGAGGGAAATTCATTGAAAACTGGCACTGGGACTTCGGATGAATGCGGTACTGGGCGTATAGCTGACGGTAAACTAGGGTACTCTATTTAAATTGGTTTTTCTTGTTATATCCCGATGTTTTCACTATACAAAAGTAACAATCACTTGAGTGATCTTTGGGCTCTCGCCAAATCATAGGTATACCAAATGGAAGCTTAGCACGTTTTCCCTTGGTCCACATCCGTACACCTTCAACACACTGTTTACACACTTTATGAGGTGCCCATGATTTATCTTGATCACCAAGTTTCACTTTAAAATAGGCAAAATATGCCACGACAATGACAAATGTACTGATGTTTGTCCTTCGACTGAGAATGGTAAAACTGCCACATATATAACAAAACGAATCGGGGCTGTTTATGCACTTTTGACGTGTAGGAGCAGAGATAGCCATAAGAAAACGTTTCAGTTCAAACACACTATGTAGTTCTGTACACTTCCTTAAGGAAATACTAAATACTGCTTACCGACACACAACGTTTCACCACAGTATAACAGACGTAACTAAACAGGCAGGTATAGACCAGTATGCGCCCCACCCACATAGAAACCGAACATGACTTGATAAAATAAAACTAAAAACATTTTTGAGGCCAGCATGCCTAGTTCTATAGAAAGCAGCTAAAAAATCTAACTAAACCGAATTTGAGTTTCAAATCGTTCCCCAGTGTTATTCTGCTCCCCTCTTAAAATGAAATTAGTGATTTATTATTTTTTATGACAAACTTTATTGAAAAGTGTAGGATCTGTTCTGTTTATAGATTTGCTGCGTGACTGAATTTTTTCCAACTTGTCCCACTTTTTTTAAATTTTCTTTTCGAAATGACATTTGTTGTAATCCATGTATGCCATTCATATCGCCTTCCACTTAAGAGTGCTTATACTTATAGAGGACAAATGTTTTATTACAAAGGCGTTTCAGAACTTCAGGGTATTTCTCATTAGCTCTTGGAGGAAGGACGAAGGAAGAGTCTGTAACGAGGAGGAAGGCAGACATTGTCTCTGACCCTGAGGGGCTTACAGTATCTGAGGTCTTTTAGGGCAGTTGTCTTTTATACAGTGATATAAAACTACTTAAAAAGTGACAATATCCTCAACTTGGTAAGCAATTCATGTTTCTCACAGAAAATTATAACTTCTCGTTATCTTTTGTCCTTTTCAGTGGTATGATATTGCTGTATGTACTGTTATGCGAAAAACGCTAAATATATTCTAAAACTACAATAAAGCAAATCAAATAGAATTTTTCTTAAATCAAAATTCAATAACTCTTATAATAAATGTTTTTCAAAAAATAAAAATGTAATGTTACCGACACAGGCCTTATAAATATTAAATAACATAAAGAACGAAGGTTTACGAGGTGCTGTTAGAAAACCAACACAACTTCTACGACCATCTTTTGCAGCGCCATATTAGCTGGTTACATAACCCCCCTCATGCTTCGGATTTCGGCGGGTTGTGGGAGGCCGCAGTGAAGTCTGCTGAAACTCTTCTTTATCGACAGAAGAATAGTTCACTCTTTTCGCTCGAGCAGAAGGCAATTCTGAACAGCAGACCGTTATGCAGCGCATCACCTCAGAACCCCCTCGAGTCTGTGGATTACCTCAGCCCTGGTATCTTTCTCATCTGTACACCCAAGGGGCTGACAAGTTAGCGCGCCCTGAACTTGAAATCACCGAAAAACCTCCCTTCAAGATCGCTGGAAGGGAGTCTCCCAAGTTGTTCAGTCCTTCTGGAATCGGTGGACTCGTGAATATCTCAACGCTCTCAATCATTGCCTGAAACGGACATTTTTCTCCAAAGAATTAAACAGGAGGGGATGTTGTGATTGTAAAAAAAATTCGCTTTTTATTCAATGCCCTTTGGCTCGCATTAAAACTTTGCATTATGATCCCGACGGTAATACCACAGTAATGGCTCTCTGCTGGTGTCTGTAAGCGACCCATCAACCGAGTCATTCCCTTGCCGGCATGACTCCCTCAGATTTGTTGTATTTAATCTCCTTATATTACGATTTTCAGCAAGCTGTAATTGAATTGGAAGCCGAGCTAGAAAGGAAAGGAATGACTATTAATGCCAGAATAAGTAAAATAATGCACATTGGCCGGGAACAGGAATACGTTAAGGTACGCTGCAAAGGTGAAATAATAGAAATGGTGGACGACTACACTTACCTCGGAACAGGAGATATCCAATAGGATAAAGAAGGCAAACTCAATTTACTACCACCTCTGCAACACAGTTATAGGGAAGAGGGAGGTGGAGAAAAATGTAAAGCTGCATATCATCAAAGCTGTTTACCTACCTACCCTCCTACATGGAAGTGAAAGTTGGGTACCAATAGACAAGCACCTAAGCAGAGTTATACAGCGGAAATGAGGTACCTCCGTGAAATAGCGAGCCGAACCAGAAGAGATCGTATCAGGAACGATAAGATTAGAGAACAGCTGGGGGTTGGCTCGCAAAGGATAACCTTGAAATGAGGCAACTTAGATGGTTTGGACCTCTCTGCCGGATGAATGAGGACCGGAACGCCAGAAAATACTTTGAGGCGAGACCAACAGGGAAACGTCCCAGAGATAGACCCAGACCTCAAAGGACTGACTACATCTCAAGAGTAGGAGAGAAGAGGAAAAAATTGGGGAATGCCATGAGGGCGCTGGATCGGGATCGGGAGGCTTTGTTTGCTTGGAGGCACTTCCACGCTGAAAGGCACTAAGTAGGAAGAGAAAGAAGAAGAAGAATTTAAGATTTTACACAGAAGTGTTCATTTTTTTATTGTTTTTAACTCCTTTTCATTCCTTTTACTGTCTACTAAAATATGAGACTCCTTTTCGTTTTGGTGGGCGGTTTGTTAGAGCAATTATTACACAATATCAATGCTTGTCAGCGTGTATAAGCGAATTTCTACATATGCAAGTGAGTTTTATCCCCCCGTGCGTCCTTTATGTTATTCCCCTTTCGATATTGTGACCCATTCCACACACACACTTCAGCTAACTCATCCATACTGAAAATGTCTCTTGCTAAATTGGTGGTCTACGAGCCTAAGAAAATGTATCCATAAAAGCCGAGTTTCTCGTCTGAACCATTCTTCAGAAGGTAGGATGAAAATTAAACTTAAGGGTTACATATTGAGAATGGTGAGACTTTAGTCACCGTCGCACCTAATACATCACTTCCGGCTCGGGACGGAAATCCAATACAGCCTTCTTCCAATCCCGGTAGACAGAAGTCTAACTAATTAAGCAAAACATTCAAGTCATTTTTAGAGTTGAGAACACTAGAGAGGACGAGCTGTCCTGAGTCCGCCCTCTTGTTCGCCAAAATCAGCTGGTTCATGCCTCCGATTTCATTGTTCAAGTTTTGTACTTGCAACTTACATTATATTTGAAGAAAGAAAATTATAATTATTGATTAAATTCCTGATTTGAGTCGAAAATAATACAGACTCTGTTCGTGATGAAATAAAAAGATTGTTGTAATCAATTTGCTGAATTTCTTTAAAGTAACGAATGAAGTTACATTTAATTTTTGAATTATAGTTCAAAAATATTTTGGGTCATAACGCTACTTAAATTATAAAATTCATTCGAATATTAATTAATGTATGTGTAAGGTGACCCGAAAGGTCGCCGAAAGTTTCGAAGGTTCAACCACTTTCCGGATTGTGGACTTGAGAGCACCAAGGAAAGAAGCAGGAGCCGATGGGAGAAGATGTCGAGGACCTCCCAGAATGTCCTACCCATCCAGAAGAGCGGTAATACTTTAGCAACCGGGGGATAGTCTAACTGACATAAGTGAAAGAAAGAGAAGATGATTTAATTGGTTTATATGATCTCCATGGTCATTTCCTCCGAAGAATACATGACACATATGAATCCGTCCTCATCAGCTGTCTTCTACTTTCAGACAGTGCCATGTTCGGGCCGAGGATGGCAGGACACCGCTCACCACTGAGAAAGCAGAAGATTGCCAATGGCGACCGGTTCATATATCTATATTAATATCATATATTCTGTGATATTACATGAAATATAGTTATTCTCTTTAGTGTCCACTATTAAACATTTTACATGCTCAAGAATCGTTCAGCTATGCCAAATGAGAATTATATCCATATAACCCAAGGGTAGCGCAGCGGCGCGAATCCGGTCTCGTCCCCCTCCACCTGTACCGCCCCCTCCACCTGTACCATCCCCTCCACCTGCCCGGAGGGGGGGGGGGAGACCTGCCTCCTTCAGTCTGCTCCTAGCTTGGTGTAGTGAATGGTCGTGTCGCATTGTGCTGCCCTCTAGTCTCGCGATCTCATTTGTACTCTCGCGGGGAATGAGCAGGTAAGCACACCATTGGCTCCAACATATCATTATTAAAATTTTCAAAAATATAGTTGTACCTTCAATAATAATTTGTATAATTTACTCATATTATAGACACGGTTTACATACAAAAAGTATTGGAGAATCATTTTATTGATCCCCTTTAATTTTATTGATAATCTTTAATTATATATGCATTTTATTTTTTCATTCAATATGTTCTATATACTAACGTGTTTTTTTTTCTATATTAATTTCTTACTTTATTCTTTCATAAAATCTTATTATAAAAATGATTTAGTCATAAATATTTTATTGAAAAAGAGAATAAATATGAATGAACTGGTTACATGGTCATTAATTGAATTTTGATCTACGTATATATATATATA
>KZ807023.1:322535-334426 GCA_000696205.2 Oncopeltus fasciatus
ATATATTATATAATTTATATTTATGTAAGTAATGTTTTCATTAGTAGTAGAAGTTTGTTGTGGAATTCTTTTTGGTTAATTTTTCGAGAAAAAATAGTTCTAACAAACTTTCTTCCTCATTTTTGTTCTTTGCTTGTTGACGAAATGTTCTCTGTTTTTTTATTTTATTTTATTTTTATTTTTATTTTTGTCAAAAATCTTTAATGAAATCAAGAGTGGGGAGAGGAGGGGGAATCTGCTTAATTTACACAGATCCTGCGTGGAGGCCTTCATGGAAGATGTATTTGATACAGAGAGGATGGAGAAGTAGATATGAGAGAGCTGATAAGCGCAGGTCTGATAAGGGTTAGCGGTGGTTCTCCATTTCGGAGGGAGCCGACCTTTCCAAGTGGGACACGACCCTCCCTCCCCTCGCCCCCTATACAAATTTGAGGATATC
The DNA here is from genome assembly GCA_000696205.2 of Oncopeltus fasciatus. NCBI lineage: Eukaryota > Metazoa > Arthropoda > Insecta > Hemiptera > Lygaeidae > Oncopeltus > Oncopeltus fasciatus. The sequence continues at coordinate 322,975 of KZ807023.1, forward strand.
TCTGCACCTTTCACTGGGGGGGCATTAGTCCAATTTATACGTGCTCCACCGAAAGGCAAAAGGGTGGTTATTCCTGAAATGACACCCTCCACCCCACATTTACATCACCTCGACTGAGGCCTAGCAATCATGAAAAGTCCAAGTGAACACATTTTCTAATTTTAGCGTGAGTGTTTCTGAGCTTGTTAGGAATACCTCTATTTTCAAAACGCCCAGCAGGTCTTACCTCATTTGAGCTATCAAAAATTAAAATAGCACCGATTGAAAAAAAAAAAAAAAAAAAAAAGTTGAGGGAATAAAGCGTAGAGCTTCAGAGGCATATTCATAGACATTATATAATCCAATATAACATACGTTTTCGTTATATTATTCAATAATTAAGTAAATGACAATTAAATAAAATTATAGAGAACGATGAAAGTTAGAAAACCATCCTTTTTAGGCACGAATGATGAAATATGAGGAGATTCAAGGAAGGTTATGAGGACAAAATATGTAACTTCCCACCCATTTGATAAGACTTTATATGCCAGGGATCCATGGGGGTGAGACCATCTCGAAGTTATGGCTTCAGACCGTAATTAACCCTTAATCAAAATCAATTAGGGTCGTCTGAGCATGCGTATATGTAATTTGGGGCACTCAGAGGCAAAAGTTAACTAAATTTCAAATATATAAAATTGTTACAGAACTTATCGGTTTACAATTTTTATATTTCTGCTACAGTTAGTTATGTTTCAAATAAAATAACAAATACATGGCAATTTAATTTCCTTATATTCCTGCTCTCTTTAACAACCTCTTTAATAACAACTTTTACAGGAGATACAACGAAAAGTATGAATGCAAATATTACATCGGCGGATTTGTTTAAGTGGCAGAATTCCAAGATCGATGGGTTTATCTATAAGAGAAATCGTACACTATAGCCCTCTGAGAGATGAGTTAAGGGTTGAAAGTTAATATGTAGTATGGGATTAAATACATTGTAAGGAACTACAAAACGCAAAACTTACAATTTCTTTATTATTCAATTTTCTGATTTTCCTTTTCTGTTTAGATATAAATTCGAAAATTAAGCAGAGATGGGAGTATTTCTTCCTTCTATAGGACTTACAGATACAGAAATATATCTTAAATGTATTTTATTAGTGAGCGCAATGGAGGTGATAGGGCGAGAGAGTCCCCCACTTTTGTACAGGGAATCGCATGGCTATTTTACAAATTAATATCCCCCCTCCCATGTACTCTGTACCTTATCCTTTTCTCTTACCTTCGTGACCGCTTCTTCAGGGTCCGCTAAGGATTAGGTCACTCCGAATATTACCAAGTGGGAGCGGGAGTTCCACAAGGTAGTGTGCTTATGCCCATTATTTACATCCTGTATACTACCGGTACTCCCTCTCATCTTAAGACACTCCTCGAAACTTTGAGAGTCCGGCCAAACTTTTTTCTGATCCGGACCCCTTTACTGCCAGGGAAAATCTTCAACGACATCTGCAATGGTAGCGCATTAATATCAACGAAAACTAAAGCATTGTTTAATTTATCACGTCCCCACTAAAGAATAAACAACCTGGCATAATTTACTTCAACGAAACTCTTATCTTCCGATTGCGTCAGGTACCTGGGCGTTCTTATCTATTGCCGACTAACATGGGAGACACATACAAAAATCAAAAGACAGGAACTAAATAGGAGACTTGGACAACTTTACAAGCTACTAAGCCGCAAGTCAACTTTAACTGTGACCAACAAACTAACTCTTTACAAGACACTGTTGAGACCTATTTGGACTTATGGAGTCGAACTGTGGGGAACTGCTAAACTATCCAACATCCAAAGAATACAGTCCCTTCAACCAAAATCCTAAGAATCATAGTTGACCTATTACGTCGCAAACTCCACACTCCACAAATTCTTTAGTCCAAAACCTATCCAGGATTACCCATTCTGATAATCTTTTCCATCAAGCAAAGTAAACGCTAATTTTTATCTTTAATTTTTATTTTTACCATCACTAAAACTCTGTTGATTTAATCACTTTGACTTTTTCAATTTTCAATTTATTATTAAATTGAAATATTGATTGAATATAAATGTATTGATATTATTTGAAATAATATCATATGTACATATTCACTTTATTCATATTAACGTGTATTGTAAATATTATTATTATTGGAATCAACCAGCACATTACAAGGTACACAAAATGAGCAAAATATATTTACTAATAAAGAAAAACAAGGGTACAGCTGATGTAAATGAAATGTCTTTACTAAGGGAATGAGGTTTCTGATAGCATTCTCATTACAGATTTGATAGTAATCCTCTGTCGGTCTTTGTGAGCTAAAGCAGCTGTATCCGGCGTGTCACCCTGCACCGGATGATGTATTTTTTGTTCGCAGCTCGCCATTCGGTCTGTCCCAGAGATCACTTCACTGTCAGACATTCCTCATATGCCCCCAAACCTCCGTTCAAATATAAAATATAAAAATATGTATAAAACTAAAATTTTAACATTAGTCCCCAAGTATCAGATAAATTGATGCCCATTCAATAGGTGCCGCTGACTTGTTACGTCACGGGAATGAGAGAGAAGCATTTCTTTATGACAAGCATCGATTCTTGATATATATATATATACAAAACACACAACACACTGACGTATACAATTTCTAAAAAATAAATCTTTCGTACGCAAATACCGAAAATGCTGAGCACTTATAGGAGTGACAGTATACCTTTTCATCATTAACACCACAAATATTTTATACTTATTTCTCTAATATTTTATTTTTGAAGATAGCGAGGAGATGAGGAATCTCTTTTAGTGAGTTGGGCCTGAAAATGAACTTTGAAAAACTGGAGTACATAGTTGTTGATGTAGTTGGAGGACTTGTAGATAAGTGTGAAGCGTTCATTTAGGATTAGTAGTGGGTACGACATGTTAAGTCAAGTATGTGCTTGTTGAAGTATAGTGTTTATGTGAAGTTTCCCCGTTAGTCTTCTGTCAAGGAATGCTACGAGATAACGCACCCCTTGGATTCGGATTTATTAAGTTTAACTAATTAAGGCAAAATTCATCAAACCAAAACTATATAGCTTGGCACTCTTTCCAAAAAGTATCACGTTTGAAAATCAACAGGGAGGATAGAAGTCACAATGTTTTCACAACGGCGCGTCGATTCCAAAACCTTGAGAGGCTCTAGTCCGGCTTCTATAACTCCCATTATCATAATTTCACTTATCTCTCCTTATCCTCACTAGCAGTAACTGTATATCGTTTTCGAAAATCTAACTATAAAAAACTGACAAATGCAAAGAGTATTAAACTTTTCCCTACCCTCACTTTGTTATAATTTTCAGTAAACATTGTTGAAAACACTCATTGAATAAAAAACTGATTAGATACAAGTAATTTTATTTCATTATAATAATTAAAAAGATGAAAATGTTCGGTTATATTAGATGTTAACAAGTTCCAGAAGACTTATCCCTGACAGTATATTTGTCTGATACTTAGTTATATTTAATAACATAGTTTTGATTGTACTTTATTTGAAGGAGGTGCTATTCATCCATGACTGAGTGGTCTAGAACAGTTTGTTTGTTGTGGGAATCGCCACATGGGCTTGGGTTGGACGCGGGAAGTGATGGCCACCAATTACCCTGTAGTGCAAGCGCGGACACACTCAGACTGCAATTAGTATCAAGCGGGGGTTATTTGCGGGGAACAGCTGTTAGCAGACACCTACAATCAGCTGGGCCTCTGGGAACTTCTAGCCTACAGCTCTCTGTTACCTCCACAACTACCGCCATGTACTGGAATTGTATTTGGTACTTGCCAATAGCGAATAGCCAATACTGAACAATGTTTTCTCAAGATCCTCTCGTGTTATTTAACCCTATCAAAATATATAGTTTTCTTTTCGCCATTCATAAAAAAAAAATATTTTACTATTCCCTACCTTTTGAACTTAATGAAGACATAACTTCGCTAGGCTGAATTATTCTTCTGCTAGGAGGTTCTTCATTAGATTCAGAGTGTCTTCCACGGGGACCTTGATGAAGGGAACCTTCACATCGAAGCTTGCGAGGATATTCTCTCAGAAACTACCCAACTGTCCAGAGAAAGATGACTCTTGAATGAAGACAGCTGTCATGAAGAATGGTTACGAACCTAAAACGTTTGACAAAGTCCTGAGAAGAAGAGACTGTCAGCGCTCCAAAGAAGAACCGGAGGAAGCAAGGAAGCACACGACTTTACCTTATGTTAAAGGAATATCGGAGAAGATTGACCAAATAGTGAAGAGGCATAATATTAGAACTACCTTCGGCACAGAGAAGAAATAGCTGATATTCTTCCGAAGCCAAAGGACAAGTTGGGACTTAGGACTCCAGGCATCTACAATATACGGATATACAGGATATACGTACCCTGCTCCTGTGAAAAATCATATATCGGTGAGATAGGAAGTACCATTGAAACTCCCCTCAAAGAACACATATTATCCTCGGACGGACGGAAAAATCAGCACTGGCAGAACACTTTGCAGACACCGATCCCCACATCAAATTCGAAGACGCAACAATTATGGCGAGAGAAAACATCTACTACTCGCGTACCATCAGAGAAGCAATAGAAATATCCAAGAACCCGAATAATTTCGATAGGGAAGATAGATATAGATTAAGCAAGAATTGGAAACCAACGCTGTATGACGGGAAGATCTCGCACAAGGTTACCACAAGGTCCAAGCACCATCTTAAACCTTTCAGTGGAAAGGCAGGTTGTGACCAAGAACCGGTCAACGGCAGGTATAAAATCATCTAGATCAGCGATCGTTCACATTCTTTACTCGGCCCTGAAGAAGCCATCACAGGATGTGCGAAAGCTCGGCAAGAATCCAAAAGTTGACCCGGTCCAACCCGGAAGAAGTAATTGTACAAACATCTGACGATCGTTGAAGCCTATGTGAACACGAATGATTTTATTTAAATTTATTTATATTAAATTTTCTCTACTATTTTTTCTCCATTTGTCAGTTTAATCTTCATTAAAAATTCAAATAAAAATAATAATAAAACAAAAGGATACATTTAAAACATTTTTTACTTCGACTATTCACAATAAATTCCATGTTGGTTGATGGATGTCTAAAGCCATTGAAGATGTCCGTAGCATTTGGCGGAACACCGGGGAAATTCCCTCATAAAATGTTTGGAAAATTGGACCCTAAACGACGTTCTCCATTTTCTTGGTATTGGAGTTCCTTGGTGGGAGTGAGGAAAATATATTTATAATGCGCTCTGTTATAGACCTTTTATGACTGTAATTTGCAATTGACTACATATATCACTTAATTTGAAACTAATTCCTGTTGTTAATTGCAATGTTATTTGGTGAGTTGGGGTCAGGTGGAAGTGGAGCATTCCTTGCAATCTACCTGTTGCCAGGGTTCTGCTGACGTCATAGGAGGTCCCTGGTATGCAAAGCAAGGGCAGGGCAGGAGTAGGCCGGTTGTCCCTTGCACCTATATCCCAAGCAGCCAATCACAAGAGGGCTTTCATTTAATTAATTAATAATAATTCAATTCATTGCAAATAAATGTAAATAACTTTTAATTGTTGGCTAAAAAAACTTGGACAGTAGGAGTGGGGGCATACATAGCATGGAAAATAGGAGTGGGGGCTTACATAGCATGTAAATTAGGAGCGGGGGCTTACATAGCATGAAAATTAGGAGTGGGGTTACATAGCATAGAAATTAGGAGTGGGGGCTTACATAGCATGGAAATTTTAAATTAAAATATCAATTACCACGATACTGAGAAATTCGCTTAGTTTAGCTCTGAGGGATTTTTTTTCCCTTGATCTCATTATCTATAGTAGTTTTAGGTCTACAGAAATGTGCTGAATGTAATGATTTAACATTACATAATATTTTGTCAAAATATATGTGTGAATTATTTTGGCTTTAGACGAGGCTTGCTGCATTTTAATAATTCTTATTCTTCACTTGTCATTTTTTCTATCCTTAAATTTTATTATGAGGGTAAATTAGCCTCTTATTGTTGTTTAACAACTCGTATTTAATTGTTTAGCAATTAAATATTATTTTTGTGCTTGATTGATAAGAAGTCTGAAGTACAAGGTTCTGCATTTTATTCTATTTGGGTAAGCTTAAAAGCATAAAAAGATTCGAAACGTTCCGATGTTTTATTATAAAAAAAAGAGAAAAGTTTATTGGTACAGAAAATAAAGCTTGGAAGACGGAAATAATTTTTGTAGATAATTTCTAATATTTTTTGTTTAAAAACAGACATAAACTTGGTTTTTTTTTCTCGCTCTCATCAATTCCGTTGGTGTGTGGACTAATACTGTCTGAGAATCCATCACGATAGTCAGTCATGGCTTGTTACGTCACAACTCCCTCGGCAGTTGCTATACGCTTGATCTCATCTTCGACCTCAATTGGGTAACTTCGATAAGACAGGAGAACATCGATCTATTGTCCAATTCAAAATGGAGTCCTATCTATCGGGACCGTTTCTGTTTCCAAACTTACCAATCCGAACGTGACTAGTGGTAGCTTTTGTGGTCTGCGTCTTCTAGGTTCTACTGTATTTTATCCAACCGCAGAAGACCACGGGGAAAAAAAGAACAGAGGAAATTGCCCATCTTTCTAAATATTCCAAAGTGATAATAACTGTATTTATTTATTTTTTGTTTAAAGTGTGTTATTATTTTGATCTGGAATCTGTTAGAATCGTGTACATAGTGACCAGCCCTTCTGGAACACAAGGCTACTTGTAATGCCATTTCTCTCGGTGTGAGTCATCAAGATTGAATACGGACTATCGAGATTGTCAACAGTAGATAGCAGCCTATGCAGATTCAACACAACTACGTAATTAGTCCAGGGAGGAGTCTGCAGAATGTTAGGAATCATTTGGCTCCAGAGGATTGCGGTGAAAAGCACTTCACGCACGAGCTGCGTAATCCGAGCAGATTTTCTATTTTCCATTAAAGACGGATATATTCAGTAGTAGATGACCGATTAGACCATTTTATCTTGCACACCCAAAATATCTATGAAGTGAATACTTGTTGTCGCTAGGATGGCCGAGGAGGGAGAGATGTTGAGAGAAGCCCAAACTTCAAATATAAATACACTGGGGGACGAAAAAAACCGGCGCACCTGGAATTTTACCTGAAAAATGCAGATTAAATAATTATTTTTGTGTGCGGTGTAATAACTGGCACGACAGATCAAATGGGAGTACGATTCCTTATGTTTTGACAACAAATGTCTTAATCCTCTCTAGGATTAATGATATAAACTGAAAGATGGACTTTATCTCTCCTTTCTTTCTTAAAGGAAAAATTCATAATTTTGAATTCAGTTTGTCTCCAGAAACACATTGATTGGCGTTTCTTCTTTCCTTTCTTTCTTAAAGAGAAAATTCATAATTTTAAAACATTAAAAATGGTTTTGACGACAGAGGTTGTTGCGCGAATTATGGCGTTGATCGAAGACGGCCGAAGCCAACGATACGCGGCCAGAGTTCATGGACTGCCTGAAACAACAGTTCGCCGGGCAGTTCAGAGGTTTCGCGAAACTGGTAGCTATGCCAGGAGGCCGGGATCAGGCCGTCCAAGAGCGACACTCCCAGCTGATGATCGCTTCATTGCTCTCCAGGCCCTCAGAAATCGCTTTCAATCAAATGTAAGCGTGCGAACAGTAAGGAGGAGGCTTGCAGAGCTCGATATCCACTCCAGAGTCCCCGCATCCGGCCCTCTGCTCACCGCAGCGCACCGAACAGCTCGCCTCAACTTTTGTCGAGAACATTCCGCCTGGACAGAAGATGATTGGGCCTCTGTTCTCTTTTCTGACGAGTCCAGGTTTAACCTGTACGGTGCAGATGAACAAATTCGAGTGTGGAGAAGATTAGGCGAGCGATATGCACAGTGCAACATTAGGGGAAGAGTGCAGTTTGGAGGGATTTGGTGATGGTTTGGGGTGGAATTTGTTTAGAGGCTAAGACAGACCTCTATGAGTTCGGAAGGCCAACGCTTAATGCACATACGTGTGTGACTGACATTCTGGAGGAATATGTGGTACCGTTTGCCACGTTTATTGGACCCAATTTCCTTTTTATGCATGATAATGCACGGCCACACGTTGTAAGGGACTACCTGGATGAGGTATTTTTTAAGTAAGAAATTTCGAGTTTAACTTCCCCCACCCATCATTCCCAGTCAGTCTACAGCAAAGCCTGTTGGTCATACTATTGACTCTCATTAATCTCTCTGGTTTGTAAATTTCCTTAATTACACCAATTTATATCCATCTTTTATTAAAAAGTGGGGTTACAGAGCTCCTATACAACAGAGTTTTTCTAATTGACTCTCTCTCTCTCTCTCACTTTCTCTGTCCCCCTCCACTATCTCCCTTAAGTGATTTTGCAATGGTGAGACATTGTAGGCATGAATAGATCCTTTAGGGAAATCCTATTGCAGTTTCAGACTCAGGAAATTGTTCATTAAATTCATCACACGATGCCTCGCCAGAAATTCGACCACCCGATTTGTTGCTGTAGCCTCTTGTTGGTTTCCGAAAATTTTGGGCCTTTGATGTTTGTTTTATCCCACAAAGAAATCTATCTTTTCATTTTGGTGCCATGACGCTACTTTTGAAATGTATGAAAATGTATGGGAAGTCAACATTTTTCTCCCGGTTATAAATGTATGGATATTTCTTCTGGACTTGACCGTTGATTTTTGCCGAGCTTTCGCACATACTGTGATGGCTTCTTCAGGCCTGACTTCAGTATGAAAGCTCGATAAAAAAACAACGGTCGAGCCTAGAAGAAATAATCCATGATTATTTCTGGTGGCCGTGGAAGTCTACGTGAACACTTAATGGTCTTTTTAACACTCAAGGATCTTTTTCAGAGGATGATGAGTGCAATTTTCGACACGGTCAAGCCCGGAAGATGACTATGAATATTCCTGGAGACCGTGGAATCCCTCGGGAACATCTTAATCAGAGGATCTTGTTCAGAGGATGATGCGTCTTAAGATCTAAGAAGATGGGATTATTGGTCCAATTAGCGTTTTTTAAGAGATGAGGAGGCCATAATGGTGGCACTTAAGTAATCCAAAAGTAAAAAAAGACAGGAGGTAACCGACGTGTGCAAAAAGCATCGGCACTGATCCTGAAGGCGCAAACTCGTACTGAAATGGCAACAATTGTAAAGAAGTTTCTTAAGAAACTAAAATAAATATTTCTGCTGAACGTGGGAGTCTTCTTCAATATGGTTATAAAATTACAAAATTGTTTATATTTCTCAATTTTTACATTTACTGTGGTTTTAGAGCTCAGAACTGTCAAGGTGACTTAAAACGTCTATGAATCCACTGTAATGTAGCAGTATATCTGAACCAAAACAGTGCTTTGAGATTTTGGATATTGTCTTGTAATTTCATAAAATTTCAGCTACTTTGATACATTAGAATTTCAGTGTTTTGACATTTTAGATTCATATGGTGATCCAGAATGATCCAGAATTTCATGCTCCCCTGATGCCAATACCATATGAGTTCTTACAAGCTTAGCAGATTTTTGGATTCATCTTTTGTGAATTTCAACTAATTTCAGTCGTTTTACTGTCCGTGAAGTTATTCAGACTCTTAATCTGAATTATGCCTTTTATTAATTCTGATCTTTGTGTTTCAGTGCACCTTATTAAGGGTTCATTATTACTCGGTGAGTACGAACTTTGTTGAATTTTTAGTTTAGGATACAAAGGATTTTTTTCTTTTTAATTTTCATTCTCATAAAGATTTCTTACTTGCAATGTTTTAGAATCCTTTAGTTTGCAATGCACTCGAACATTTTCTGTCCCTTTCCTCGCTTCGGGGGATTCAATCCGCGAAAAGGAAGAAAGCGAACGCAGAGGTCGAGGGCCGAGGCCACGTCCTACTTGCCTCGAGGTGTGGCTGTGTAGGCTGCAGCGATCCACTTCGAGCTCGTCCCCTCGATATGCGCTGGGCTAGATGTTTCTGCACGCCCATTTGGTTTTGGGAAATCTGTTTCAGATATAGAGAATTGTTCATTTGCTTCATCAACACAGAGACCTCTCTCTGTCAAACATCCTATTTGTCACTGAATTTAAAATTTTTCGTAACACATACTTTCCAGTGTCCCAAGCGGACGTGAAATGCTTTTAGACCTTTTACTTGCGGTTATTTTCATGTGTTTATTTAGGTTTTTGTTAAAAGAATTAGACTACAATTGTGGGTGAAGTGAATTATGATTATAAATAATGTCAAATAGCCGCTTGGTATTTATAATAACAAAACTACTCAAAATGCTTGGATTTTAAGACAACAATTTGTTCACATATTTTACTCTATTTTGGAATATATTTTGTCTAAGTCGAATCAAGAGTGTCCTTTTTACAATTTAATAGTTATTAATTCATACCACAAATTAAAAATGTGGTCAAGTGCTTAGGAAAAAACACACAATATTTTAGATGACTATTAGGACAGCAAAATTAAAGCTATTAAGTTGTTTTTTGTTTTTTTTTGGCATAACAACCACTCCATATACACACACATATATATATATATATTACTATTAAGCATTTAACGATTTCGTAATTCAAGAGATAATTTACCGTAGTCATGTATTGTGGTATAAATATGGAGAGTATTCGCACACTAACGCCTTTCTAATCGCTACAGGCCTACAAAATGTTCTTTGTAAAATAGTTTACATAAAGCTTTTTGAAATCTGTAAATAAATAACGTTCTTTATTGTTTATTTTCTATTACTGAAGTTTAAGAATTGTTTTTTTTTTTTTAGAAATTGTCAACTTCAAGCGATGTTTGACCAATGACTAAAATGCGATCTCTTAGGAGTTCGCCGAAGGACAGGATTTTTGCAAAAGCACATGTCGACTTTTTGCAACCATTACTCTGTTAGATATCTTAGTCAGATGTCAGTATTCGAACAGTAACGGGAAAATGGATCATCAATTTCCTTAACGAGTCTTGTCATTTTTCTTCCCACCCAAAGTCCTTCGAGGGACTCACCGCAAACTGTATAGGACCGTGACCTTTGTCATGATTTTCACTTAGAATGCGCCAGTGTCATTCCCCGTGCACAATCGATGTTGAGGTATCGATTGCCCGATAATCGATGCACTTAAGAGTTCTAAATCCCTGTGTCTCGCTGCTGACCTCGCACCCAGAGTAAGGGTGCAGAGGTCGACGTTCCCGGATCTGATTGCGCAACGAGAAATCTCTCTTCTTGAGACAACCATAAACCGACGCAACGGCACTTCTTAGCTGTAGCACAATAAATTCACCAATATATATATACATACATATATACATATATATATATATATATATATATATATATATATATATA
>KZ807023.1:342308-357482 GCA_000696205.2 Oncopeltus fasciatus
ATATATATATAAGTATGTATACATAAATGTTACGGAACATATTTTTAGCTGTAATATCGGTGATTCAAAAGTCCACAAGCTTCATTTCCCAGAAAACATGTTTTAAAAAATATATTAAAAAATTAAAGATTAATTATTCTTTTTAAGTCAGTTTATCACTTTATAATTTGTACATTTATCTTTAGAAGTAATAGGAGTGATATTTTACTTTGGGATTGAGAATTACAATAACTGTGATTTCACGGTTGGTTGGATCACTGTTAGGGCCGTGAAAGTGATTTCACGCCGTTTGACGCACTGCTGTCGATCTCGAAAATTTCAATTTTTCGGCTGACATTTTAAGAGATCAATCCTGCTGCATTCATAGACACATGTTGGTGGTCTGTTATCATCAGTTCCAGTGAGACAGGTCAGCACTTATCCAGCACACACACACACATATTTAAGTATAAATCTTACTGTCAATAATTATACAAAACACAGATAAGAGAGAGTGGGATGGCCAATAAATATTGTGAAGCAGCAACAACAATTACGGTTGTAATTTTTAAAGAAATAAGAGTGGCTGAAGATGATTCATTTATAGTATCGAAACGTTGCTTTAATTTAAGAGAAAATGTATTAAATGTGTGAAAAAAAAGTATTTATAAAAATTACAAGACTGACCATCAGAGCTTAATTAAATAAAATTGTGTGTGATTTGCCGGTTTACTTCGTGTTATCGGATATTGTTACTGTTGGGTTTTTTTATAGTTTTCAAAAAATTGGGTTTCCTTGACTCGCAATAATGGAATCTATATGGTAAACTTCCTAACTGATTCTAGTTGTCAAAGATAGAAGGATCCATTATCCGAATGATTTAAATGGAGGATAAGAAGGGGAGAAGTGATGCTGAAGTACGCCACACTATTGTAGTGTTCGGGACGGCACGGGTGAGCTGGCGGCACCCCACCGCAGATTCCTGTCCCGGCAAATGCCACAACACTTTTTGCTGGTCAGCTCGTTGGAGTTGCCATTCAAGCGGAGAACTGTCTTGACACCAGATCCTACCCTACTGTCCACCTCAGAGAGTGTACTCTGCAACTACAACCGCGCCTTATTGGTTCTTTCCTCTTCTTATGGTATCTTTCAAGACTAGGTCTGTATGTGAATAGCTGTGTGTGGGTGTTCTACCAGAAACAAACTGCACTAAGGGGTAAGTGCACTGGTAAATGAAATTCACACCTCTTCGATACATACACCCTAAAACCGAAACGCTTTCCAGTTAACATTTATTGGAGATTACCATATCGCATTGCTCCTCCCTTAGTTTCTCAGGCAGGTCATAAGAGTCATATATACTCCAGCCAGTAGCGGTATGACTACTGTACGTGGATGCTGGAACTCCTGCTGGAAGACTGGAGTCTTGTCACAGGCCCATGTTAATGCAGCTGTCTCCAGCTGATGGGAATACACCACTTCCGCTACAGTCTCCCCCGGTCGTAAACAACTTACAACTCCTCCCATACTTTACATACAATCGCGTCACCCTGACATCTCTAATGAAACGAATATCAGATTCGTTTTGGAGAACACACTCACGCACAAATACAAAAAAAAAAAGTGCTCAGGAGTTGCGTAATCTAAGCAGATTTCAAAATAAAATGAACAGTGTTAAATGAGGGAATGAAGAGCTATAGAGAGGAATGTGTTTAAAAGGTAATGTCCACTGAAGTTCACTCTAGACTGACCGGGAAGAGGGTGGAGGGAGCGCTCACCCATTCTAGCTATATTCGTAAATTTCATTATTCATATGCGCATTGCACAGGATTGTTATAGAGCATAAACTTTTCACTTTCAGCGGAGAAACTTTCAAATCCTCAGTACTTTCCCGCCCCACCCGTTCTCGATTTTCCGACCTTTATCTTCCCCCCTCACAAAACCGCTGCATTTAGTCGTTCCTTCCTCATCAGATCCTCCAGTCTATGGAACTCGATCCCTCTAAATATTCGTCACTCTTCCTCGCTCGTATACTTTAAATCCCAACTATTTTAACATCTCCTCTCGGTACAATTGGGTATCAGGAACTGCTAAACTACATCTTGTTTAACAATTTTTAGTGCAAGGGAACAAAATAAAAAATCTAACTGTCCCAGCCAGGACTCGAACCTGGATCTCCTGCTATCCGGGCAAGTTATCAATGTACACCACCGGGACAGCCAGATAAGTTATTAAATTCCCAGCACTAGTGTCGTGAGTCTAACCTCCGAGAAAGACGAATACTTCGTCTTATGCTCGAAGGAGCTGACATTGTCAAGCTGTTTAAACGACTCTCGTTATTTAATTTTAAATTTTAATTTTATAAATATTATTTCTTTTGTTAATTCGACGTAAATTTTAACAATATTTAGTGTAAGGGAACAGAATAAANTGGGGGTGAGAGACCAACATTTAATTAAGGACTGCAATCGATCGAGTGGTGGTGTTGTGGGGGTGAGAGACCAACATTTAATTAAGGACTGCAATCGATCGAGTGGTGGTGTTGTGGGGGTGAGAGACCAACATTTAATTAAGGACTGCAATCGATCGAGTGGTGGTGTTGTGGGGGTGAGAGACCAACATTTAATTAAGGACTGCAATCGATCGAGTGGTGGTGTTGTGGGGGTGAGAGACCAACATTTAATTAAGGACTGCAATCGATCGAGTGGTGGTGTTGTGGGGGTGAGAGACCAACATTTAATTAAGGACTGCAATCGATCGAGTGGTGGTGTTGTGGGGGTGAGAGACCAACATTTAATTAAGGACTGCAATCGATCGAGTGGTGGTGTTGTGGGGGTGAGAGACCAACATTTAATTAAGGACTGCAATCGATCGAGTGGTGGTGTTGTGGGGGTGAGAGACCAACATTTAATTAAGGACTGCAATCGATCGAGTGGTGGTGTTGTGGGGGTGAGAGACCAACATTTAATTAAGGACTGCAATCGATCGAGTGGTGGTGTTGTGGGGGTGAGAGACCAACATTTAATTAAGGACTGCAATCGATCGAGTGGTGGTGTTGTGGGGGTGAGAGACCAACATTTAATTAAGGACTGCAATCGATCGAGTGGTGGTGTTGTGGGGGTGAGAGACCAACATTTAATTAAGGACTGCAATCGATCGAGTGGTGGTGTTGTGGGGGTGAGAGACCAACATTTAATTAAGGACTGCAATCGATCGAGTGGTGGTGTTGTGGGGGTGAGAGACCAACATTTAATTAAGGACTGCAATCGATCGAGTGGTGGTGTTGTGGGGGTGAGAGACCAACATTTAATTAAGGACTGCAATCGATCGAGTGGTGGTGTTGTGGGGGTGAGAGACCAACATTTAATTAAGGACTGCAATCGATCGAGTGGTGGTGTTGTGGGGGTGAGAGACCAACATTTAATTAAGGACTGCAATCGATCGAGTGGTGGTGTTGTGGGGGTGAGAGACCAACATTTAATTAAGGACTGCAATCGATCGAGTGGTGGTGTTGTGGGGGTGAGAGACCAACATTTAATTAAGGACTGCAATCGATCGAGTGGTGGTGTTGTGGGGGTGAGAGACCAACATTTAATTAAGGACTGCAATCGATCGAGTGGTGGTGTTGTGGGGGTGAGAGACCAACATTTAATTAAGGACTGCAATCGATCGAGTGGTGGTGTTGTGGGGGTGAGAGACCAACATTTAATTAAGGACTGCAATCGATCGAGTGGTGGTGTTGTGGGGGTGAGAGACCAACATTTAATTAAGGACTGCAATCGATCGAGTGGTGGTGTTGTGGGGGTGAGAGACCAACATTTAATTAAGGACTGCAATCGATCGAGTGGTGGTGTTGTGGGGGTGAGAGACCAACATTTAATTAAGGACTGCAATCGATCGAGTGGTGGTGTTGTGGGGGTGAGAGACCAACATTTAATTAAGGACTGCAATCGATCGAGTGGTGGTGTTGTGGGGGTGAGAGACCAACATTTAATTAAGGACTGCAATCGATCGAGTGGTGGTGTTGTGGGGGTGAGAGACCAACATTTAATTAAGGACTGCAATCGATCGAGTGGTGGTGTTGTGGGGGTGAGAGACCAACATTTAATTAAGGACTGCAATCGATTTAATGAGAGGGAATAAAATATAAAAAACTATCTGTCCCAGCCAGGAATCGAACCTGGATCTCCTGCTATCCGGGCCGGTGTACTTGCCAGTTATGCTACCAGGACGCATTAGTCGTCTCATTCAATTCCCTCTACACTAGCAAGAGTCTAACCCACGAGAAAGGCGAGAACTTCGTCTTGTACTCGAGGGAGCTTTATAAATATTTAATTTGGTTGTGGTATTTTATCCCACGTAAATTCGTATCTGCTGAAATGTAATCGATGCCAAATACAACATCTAAAGCTTACATTGTATCATGAAAAGTACATAAGATATTTTGGACGCTTCACTTTACGCCTCACCTCCGATTGCCCTTGAGTCAGTATCTTTTTTCGGCTTGTGAGGACATATTCCCTTAGGAAAATGATCTGAAGGGTTATTATAACCACCAATGAATATAGAACTATCATACCTTTTGCAATCCGTCTTCATTAGTTTCTGCAAACCATCTTGTGCCAACAGAAGATACGGAAGGTATGACATATTCCCGTCTTAAGGCATTCTTCTATATTAAGACTGCCCTTATGTGGGAAATCCTCTTAGTCTACAAAAATGATGCGTGACCTGATGGACTTTGGACTAATGGTGTCCTCCTTTCGAACAATTACTCACAACAATTATTATTATTTATTCAATTTTGCTTTTCAATATTTCTAAATTATTTCTTCAAGCAATATATTTTGTGAATCGAGCTGAATTTTCCATGTATCGGGCCCATCTGATGAAAGTCTAATGATATTCGTCTTTCGCCATAATTAAGCTGTAGTTTAACGATAAATACGATGGTATTAATTTGTTCTTAATTACATCTTCACAAATGTAATGTAAATACACGTCAAAAATGTAATGGATTTGTAGCCAAAAACTATTTTCAACTTACAAAAAAAAAAAAAAAAAAAAAAAAAAAAAAAAAAAAAAAAAAAAAAAAAAAAAAAAAAAAAAAAAAAAAAAAAAAAAAAAAAAAAAAAAAAAAAAAAAANACCAACATTTAATTAAGGACTGCAATCGATCGAGTGGTGGTGTTGTGGGGGTGAGAGACCAACATTTAATTAAGGACTGCAATCGATCGAGTGGTGGTGTTGTGGGGGTGAGAGACCAACATTTAATTAAGGACTGCAATCGATCGAGTGGTGGTGTTGTGGGGGTGAGAGACCAACATTTAATTAAGGACTGCAATCGATCGAGTGGTGGTGTTGTGGGGGTGAGAGACCAACATTTAATTAAGGACTGCAATCGATCGAGTGGTGGTGTTGTGGGGGTGAGAGACCAACATTTAATTAAGGACTGCAATCGATCGAGTGGTGGTGTTGTGGGGGTGAGAGACCAACATTTAATTAAGGACTGCAATCGATCGAGTGGTGGTGTTGTGGGGGTGAGAGACCAACATTTAATTAAGGACTGCAATCGATCGAGTGGTGGTGTTGTGGGGGTGAGAGACCAACATTTAATTAAGGACTGCAATCGATCGAGTGGTGGTGTTGTGGGGGTGAGAGACCAACATTTAATTAAGGACTGCAATCGATCGAGTGGTGGTGTTGTGGGGGTGAGAGACCAACATTTAATTAAGGACTGCAATCGATCGAGTGGTGGTGTTGTGGGGGTGAGAGACCAACATTTAATTAAGGACTGCAATCGATCGAGTGGTGGTGTTGTGGGGGTGAGAGACCAACATTTAATTAAGGACTGCAATCGATCGAGTGGTGGTGTTGTGGGGGTGAGAGACCAACATTTAATTAAGGACTGCAATCGATCGAGTGGTGGTGTTGTGGGGGTGAGAGACCAACATTTAATTAAGGACTGCAATCGATCGAGTGGTGGTGTTGTGGGGGTGAGAGACCAACATTTAATTAAGGACTGCAATCGATCGAGTGGTGGTGTTGTGGGGGTGAGAGACCAACATTTAATTAAGGACTGCAATCGATCGAGTGGTGGTGTTGTGGGGGTGAGAGACCAACATTTAATTAAGGACTGCAATCGATCGAGTGGTGGTGTCGTGGGGGTGAGAGACCAACATTTAATTAAGGACTGCAATCGATCGAGTGGTGGTGTTGTGGGGGTGAGAGACCAACATTTAATATTCTAATTCCTTTTTATTATTACGATAGAAATGTCATAGCACAAATAAATCACTCTCTACCATATACACTACATCACTCCTCACCAACCTTTTGTCAGGAAGTTGTCTTTTGGGTGACGGATGACGTCACGGGGCCTGTGGAAACTACAGTCTCTTCCCGCTTCCTTTAAAACATCTCCCTGGCGTTAACGACCAAAGCTTGGGACGACATTAAAAATAAAATAAAAAATTATAAAACAAAACTGGTGTAGCATGTAATTTTATATGATTTTATTTTATATATTGAAAAAAAAAAAGTGTTTTGAGAATATAATTTAGTGTTGGGCCGACTCTCTTAATATATAGAAACCAAATTCAGTATTTATGCTAACTATCAAACCTTTCAAAGTAAATGATGTTTCGTCTAAATTGAATAAGAAAAAGGGGAGTACAGAAAAGGTTGCAAAACAAATTGTTGTAAAAAGCAATCGTTTATGTCCTATATGTTAATTTTACTAATATACTTTATTATGGTCCATATTTAATAATTATTAAATGATTTTAGTTGGGGTTCGGTCAAGGTATATCCTAAAAACGCAAATTTAAAAAATGTATATTTTAAAGGATTATCTGCCAACGTTTCGGCTTACATTGTAAGCCATCTTCAGGCTGTAGAAATACAATGTCATGAGAATACAATAATAATTGACAATAATATAATAGAGAAGAACATTATTGGAATTATTCTTATGACATTGTATTTCTACATCCCTAAAGATGGCTTACAATGTAAGCCCGAAACGTTGGCAGATAATCTTTTAAAAAATACACTTTTTTTAAAAATTTGTATTTTTTTGGATCTACCTTGACCGAACCGCAACAAAAATCATCTAATAATAATATCTACGGTCAAAAAAACTCCTTTTGAACATATTTAATAATGTAACTTAATTAAGAGTATGGCAAATTTGTTTTACTACCTGGTGGAAACTATGTCCGTTTTTAAGCATCAAAAACTATACTATTTAGTTCATAGCAAAACAATTTTTTTTTATATTATAGAAAGTTGCAAATAACCCAATATGAGCATTAAAAAAAATGATGAGGTAGGAAGTGGAATTTGGTAAACTTTAAACCAAATCGCCATTACGCGTGTGAAGTCTGGGATGGGGGCTCCCTGAGGGGAGATGTAATATAAACTTAACAATGATTCTATGATATACAGTGCAATGATGTTGCTCTAAAGTGCGCTGTGGCGGCAGAAGTGAAATACGCAATAGAAGGACATTGCAGACAGGTTGTCTTCCAGACAGAGTCGCAAGGCCACCAAGGACAGACAGGCACCGAGACATCCTACACCTCTGCAAGAAGTCGAGGCTCACTTTCAGCCGTGTATAAGGTTACTGGCGACACTACTCTGGGTAATCATACCTACCTGCATTTCTCCCCCCCCCAACAATTACTCACAACAATTATTANAATTATGCTTATAATTGAGTGAAAATACTTATTTAAATGTTGAAAATATTCATTGATTAAATATTGAGAATAATAAACATAAGAATATTGAGGATGATTGGTAAAGTCAAATCATGTGAAATTTAAGTACTATTACACTCATTAATATGTTTAAATTACAGGTCATAAAAATTGTAGTACACATATACACATAGTTTCATAAGTATGTGTACATGAAAAAGAGCTTCAGGCCCATAATAGCTATGAAAATACCTCAAAACATTTAAAACAATAGATATCTCAAAACCAAATATTTTAAAATAGTTGTGGGGAAGACGTATTTTATTGTTATTTCTAGCTAAAATGGAAACCTACACTCACTTACCAAGAAAATATTTTGATTTTATCTACAGTTTATATTTATTTATTTATTTATTTACACACACTTATATTGCGGAAAAAATCGGAGAAAATTATTTTTAAATAATTTTTCATGTAGACCTCAAGTGAATATTGTGTAAAAAAGAATTTTAGAATTGCAGCTATAAATATGAATTTTAAAATTAATATTAAAAAATATTTATTAACTTGTGTCTGATGGCGATCGGAGCTAGCTACTGATACTCTTTTTCTTCACCATTCCCAAAGATAGCTAAAGTAAGAGAATTTATGAAAATCCCCTAAATATTTGATGTGTGGTATTTCACGGATCCCTTTCTTTGTCACAAAATTCTGAGTCCGCATTTAATTTTAGGGGTAAGTTTTCAAGGGGTGGACCGGAAAATAAATCGGTTCTGTTGTCTGCTTAGTGCTGCAGCACCTCACAAGCACTTGATGCCTTGTCCCCTTTTCCAAGGGGGCTAAAATTGGAGAAAAATGTGTTATACCGCGTAGAAAGGATAAAAAATAATGGCTTGTATATAGGTGTGTACAAAAAGTGCCGTCCAATATCTGTAGTGTCTTGTGACATTTTCTCAAATTCTCTCTTAAAATTCTCAAATTTTAGTAAAGTGAAATTAACTGAATAACTGATATCCCCCGCCCGGTCCCCAAAACACGTTAACTGAATAATTTATCTTTCATTTTGAAGTAATGCCTTGCTTACAAAACCTAAAACGATGATAATTATTCTACGATAAATAATATTTTTACATGTTTTTCGAATATATTAATCGTCGTATACAATTTTTTGAAATTGAATAATAGTTTTGGAACGATGTTAATTTGAAATTTATTCGGGATACAAGTGTTAAGACGAAAACTACAAAAATATTTAATTTTCTGGGCGATTTTCAAAAAAGAAATAACTTTTGGTTGAATGGTTTAGCCATCTCGATAACATAGATAATGCCGAAATTAAATCCCACCTGGATCGCCTCATTTTATAGCTTATAATATTTATGATTTACCCTTCAACGTTAATTTTAAGTCTAACAAAGTTTCGAAGATATGGCTATTAAATTTATTCTGACTTTTGAAGTCTCCAAAAATAACCAATTCTTTATGTGGCATTTCTATGGGGTTTGATTTTTCATTAAGAACATTAGCTAAAATCTATAAGGTGTTGATTTCATTTTTCAAATAGCTTACAACATATTAATTTATTCAACATTTCTCTAAATTAAAAAACAGGTGTTTTCTCGTATCTGCACCATTTGTATCTCGAATAAGTGATTTAAAATTCACATAGTTTTGATGACTTTGATCAATTTTCAAAAAATTTATTCTGAATATTTCTAATGCCTAAAAAATGCCTACTAATATATTATAAAATAATAATAAAAAACTTATTGTGAAATAATTTGCATTTTTTAAAATAATGCTTTCATTCAATAAAAACACTATTTCTATAAAATTTAATGTAAGTCACATTGTCCAATTTTACATATAAGTAAACTAATCTTAAGACCTTGCATGTGCAAATTACCCCTTTCAAATTAAAAAATATTAATGTTTTTACTCATTTTAGCATTTTCATTAACTTTTTAAAATTTTTGTTAATTACAATACACAAATCTTCTCAAAATACGCATATATGTATGTGTTTCTACATTAATTTATATTTAAAATATAAATTTATCCAAAATGTAAGCATATAATGACATCGCCTTGTTTATCCAAACACATTGTTAAGTGAAATGTTAAGAAAAATGTTTTCAATAAAGAAATTCTTCCTTAAAAACTGGATTAAAAGTGGCAATAATTATCCTGTTAGTATAAATGTGGTATGTGTATACCATACATACTTCACTCTCTCAACGCCTTACAAAAAAAAATTCTTCTTTTCTTATTTAGAATTAATAAATAATTAATTAATTGATTTTACGTTAACCTTTGGAAGAGTTCCAACTTTTTATTATATTAAAAAAATGAAGAAAACTTGAAGATTAACTGAAATGTGCCTCCACAGTCGATATTAGCGGAGCGCGTTATTTCTGTTAGAGCATTCTCCATATTGACGGGCGATAAGGTGAGACATTGATCAGACAATGTCTACCCTTGAACCGGACGTCCTCCAAGAAGGCCGTGGATAAGGCAGACCCTCCACAAAGACATTGAGGAGTCTACAATTCCAAGTGTGGTATTCCTTCAGGAACCAAGTACTGTCAGATACAGCAATGTAGGAAACAAACAGAGTAATCAGCTGTATCATGACTAATTACAATAGCTATCGAAAATCTTCACTCAGGAGCTGTGTAATCTCAGCAGATTTCCCATGTTTAATTAAATGTGAATATGAATAAGAGTGATTAATTCATACTTAAAACATAGGAGTGCAATAAAGCAAAAAGTCTATGAGACTGGCTTTGGTTTGACCGGAAGGGATTGGCTAAACTTCTTAATATATTATCTTTATTATTATGCTTTACTGTCGAAATAATTTAGTAAATTTATCTTTGTTTTCTTAAAAATAAATTTAAAAAAAGTCACTGATTATTTAATTTCAATCTGAGCCCCTTCCTCAAATTGGCTACAAAATAATTGCTTTGCATGCCGTTGTTGCGCAAATATTGGTTAAGATCTGTTTTTATTAAGTAGAGGTAAACCCGCACTGCTCTTTTTTTATTTAAAATTTATGCCACTTTTTTTTAAATTTTTTTATTATTAATTAATTAATTAATTATTAATTATACATAAAGAAACAAGAATTGGTTTATTTTTTAAGAGTTTTCGATGTCAGGCGTAGAGATGGTGCACTTTTGATCAAGTTTTTACGGAAGAATTTCTTTATTTAAAACATTTTCCCTAACGTTCACCATTAAATGTGTTTTAATAATCAAGGCGATGTCATTATATGCATACAGTTTGGATAAATTTATAATTTAAATATAAATTAGTGTAGAAACACATACATATAAGCGTAATTTGAGCAGATTTTTTGGATTGGTAATTAATAAAAATTTAAAAAAATGAATAAATAGAAAAATGATACTGCTGAATAAAAACAGTCATAATTTTTACTTTGAAAGGGATCATTTTTAAATACAAGGTTAGAATATTAGTTTATTTATTTGTGAACTTGGACTATGTATCTATCATTAAATTTTTCAGAAATTTTGTTTATATTGGATGAAAGCCTTATTAAAAAAAAATGCAAATTATTTCAAAATATTTTTTTTTTGTATTTTATAATATAGTCTTAGGTATTTTTCAATAGTACTAATCAGCATAAAATTCGTTGAAAATCTATAAAGTCATCAGAGATTCGATAAAATTCGAGATTCAAATGGTACCGATACGAGAAAACCCCTGTTTTTGAATATAGAGAACTGTTTGATTTAACGAATGAAAATATCCTGAGACTTATAGTGGTTGAAACTATTTAGCTCGATGTCTTGAAGGATTGTCATGAAGAGTGTTGTTGGGATTTTGGTCTAAAATACTCTTGTCCCATATGGTAGGGATCACTTCATATGTGTCATATAAGTCTTACATAGACCTGATTAGCGCTGAATGTATAAACACTTCCTTTCTTTTTGGTGTTATATAATTTAGGGGGTTAGTTCTACTACTGAACATATAACTGGAGGACCAATAGGAATCAATGACCAAAAGTACGAAGAATACTGCCATTATTGACAGATTCCCACTAGTACAGTTCTTATTCTATCGAGATGTGATGACAGAGAGTGTTTTGAAAGTCTACTTTAGATTGCATGGCAGGTTTTGTAAGGTTATAATTGCAGGAAGCCCAAGGAACGGCAGAAATAGCCAAGAGTCCTGGAATTCAGGGGTGACAAGAAATTTGAAGTTAATTTAGCCGAGGGATTCATTATTTGGAAATAGAAGGACGTTGTTCAGTACTATCAAGATTTGTATGAGCTATTTGCCTGGTGATACATGGGTCTTTGTGAATCTTTTTGTCTGGCATTCGTTTTGTTTTTCATACGTCGTGAGGAGATTATCCGGGTCTGAAGACAACTCGTCCTGTTGCTGAGAGAAATGTCTGAGAAGTTGTTGTTAACTTTACTGAGGAACCTGTCAGATGACCACTCGCCTCTTGTAGATAACGCCAGGAGGTATGAGATAGCGAGCACATTTGAATATGTAGACAGCGTGTGTGAGGTCTGGAGAGATTCCAGACTCCCCTCCATTGCTTTCCTGGAACTCCATCTCTTGACATCCATTTCCATTTCCACTCATTCTCATATTCTACTCATGGGTTCAAATAAATCATATATTCTTATTATGTCAATTCTTAATAAAATATGTTAAATATACTCACTAGCATAGCCTAGAAGATTCCAGGTTATTAATACTTTCTGTATTGCTTGTAAAAGAAATTAAAAAAAAACTATCAGTTCATAAAATGAATTCAATACAAAAAAAAAAAAAAAAAAAAAAAAAATGAACTTTAAAGTGAGGTTCTCCATAGGGGAACAACAAAATCCACCATAAAACCGTTTTATTAATAAACAAAATTCTGCCTTTTGAAAATGGCCTTTTATAGGAAAGTAAATCAAAATTTTTTTGTATATACAATAGGTCGAATGGGCGCTTGAGTATTTCATCTGGCTAGTCATTAATGAATAAAAGTGCTGCCTTACTTAACTCGGATTCTGTCTTCTAGAAGTAGAATATTGTCTTATTGCAAATATCGAATTCAAATACTTTTTCTCTTCTTTTTATGTCAAACTGATTCTTGATATATCTATGAATGCTCAATGGGGATTATATTTATTTATATTTTTCTCATTTGTGATTACTTTATTATCATGTACAGATGAGAGGAATGGTTTGGGAGATTAGTGAGGCAGGGATGTGCGGCGTTACCTGCCGAGCTCCAGACGGAGTGGGGGTCAGGGCCAGAGGTCGTGGGAAGGCGCCAATCTCCCACCCACAACACATCTCTCGCCAAACTATCGATATCAAATTTTCACAACTCCCCCCCCCCAACNTGGAAGATTTCATAGTTTATGAAGGGTGTTAAGTTTTAACCTTTTCGATTTAAAAAAAAAAAAAAAAAAAAAAAAACATTTTAACTTAATGTTTAGTTGGATATTCAGAAACTGCGTTCATGCATTACAATAACCTTAGGTGTAACACCCAACTTTGTCGTGCTCTTTCTTCTGGAAATATCTCGAACACCTGTTCATCGATGAGGCTACAGGGATATATTCTTGTCTCATTCTTACGACTCCTTTAATGTAATGTTTTCGTAGAGAGTAAGTTGTTTCAGCGAAGGGATGTTTCTGTTTCTTTTAGTAAAATAATGTGTCCCGTGAGAGTTAATTTCTTTAGCATTAACCCCCATGCTTCAAGAAATATTAATTTAAAAGAAAAAATGTCTCATATGATGCCAAATATAATTGTACGGATAAGATGGGTACTTGGCCGATCAGAAAGTACCAAGAGCGAATTCCTGATAATCCTCTCTTCATTAAAAAATTCAATTTAACACATGATGTATAATATTTTATTTTTAATAAAATATAACGAAGATGACTATTTTTCAATTGGTCTCACTATTATTTAGCAGAAGAATAATAACAGAACCCAGATGAGTACCTTGTTTCAACATCTGTAGTCCAGCCTTCTCAGGCTCTTCTTCTTTGCATCTCCTCTTGCAAATCTGCCTGAAAAGGGTTATAACACATTGAAGGAATGTAGAACCATGCTGCTATTTCCTGTGTTCTACTCCTTGCAATTCTGCTGAGAAGGGATGACCGGCACCCTCAACGAAACGGCACAGAGGATCTCAATACAGTTCTGAAGCAATGGGTTGGCCAGAAGGTACCACTGTGACTGTTGAACTGACCTCTAGAGATCTACGATCAGCTGCAGTCTCGATGTTGTGAGCATCAGATACAGCACAGAGGATCTCAATACAGTTCCGAAGCAATGGGTTGGCCAGAAGCTGCCACTGTGACTGTTGAACTGACCTCTAGAGATCTGCGATCAGCAGAAGCCTGGATGGCAATCGTCCGTCACTGTTACTGTCCTGTATTGAAGTATTGGATTGGTCAGGACTTACAGTGCGTGTGATCTCTGAGAAGAGTAGCGAATTGCTTTAGCCTGAACGACCTTCGGCAGCGTCTCCTAGCAGTTCCGAAGCGATGGGTGTGGAGCTGTTCCCTCCTGACATGCGATCAGCCGGAGTTTGCCTCTACTTACAATTCTCGCGCGAAGGGTTAGCAAGCTCCATAAGTGACATGGAGTCGTTCTTGAGAGTTGTGACCCGGACTGCCGCATCTCCCCGCAGTTCCGAAGCGATGGGTGTGGAGCTGTTCCCTCCAGACATGCGATCAGCCGGAGTCTTGACGACCTTGAGCAATCTCTTCCTTTTTGGCTTTCCACCGGAGGTAATGGCTTTAGATCGGCGTAATTACACCTTCTTACATAGCTGCTACAAATTGCTTTCTTCACCAACTACACATCGCTTATTTTTATATATTATTTTTCATTTGCCAATATATTGTCCGTATATTATACGTTATTTTGAGTTCTTATTTTCCAAACTATAAATACTTTTGGTATTTGGTAACATTTACCATACGAAGAATACAAAACCAAGAAAAATAAATCTTTTAATTCACCTTACTCAGAATGGGGCGGGAGAGAAATTTCTCCCTACTGCAACAACACAAATTCTATTTTGCATAAACATTTGTTTCACTTTTTTAGGGTCCATATTTTTTAAATATTTATGTACTAAAGTAACTAAGAAGAGTAGAGAGAATACGTAATATTTTGTTGAAAAAACCTTGAATAAATAAATACTAAATATAATTTCATCTTTTACGCTCATTTCTCTTTCCGGCACTGAAAATCTATTTAGATTATGCAGCCCCAGCCTGATTATTATATATTCATGTTTGTTTTGGAAATATAATACATTCTTGTTGTATTTTAGGCGATGTAATGTTTATCTGTTCCTTTGAAATTGGACAATTTTTATGGAAAATTACAAGATTTTTTTTTTTTACATCATTACTATTAAAATGTACATAATTTATGAATTGCTAATTCATTATCTTCTATAACAATACCATTTATATATATATATGGTATGA
>KZ807023.1:364024-376624 GCA_000696205.2 Oncopeltus fasciatus
ATATATATATATAAGTTCTAATCATAGACCTCAAGGTCAACCTCAAGGATAACTTAGTGTAAGATTTCTTTAAAAGTACTTCTTACCTCCCTGATCAATAATGATTTTTTATTTTTTCTATTTTTTTTTGTGTGTTAGCCTCCCATTCAACCACTTAGGGTTATGGAGGGTGGGACTATCTGAAGGCTGCCATTACATTCTAAACATCCATGGCTCAGGACAAGCTTTTACTCATAAATAAAAGATTGCCCTGGGCAGGGGTTCGAACCCGCACCGCCAGGATTGAGTTACCCTTGCGCTCCTCAGAGATGATTTGTGTTCTATTCCTTTACTTCCCATGTAACCACTTAATGTCATGGATGTAGACGCTAGCTTCAGGTAGCCTACCTATTCTTAGCACCAAGGTCACTAGAAAGGGCTTTTTGTTTGATGAAAGTCTGCCCAAGCCAGGTCTCGAACCCTTGGCACTATTCTTGTCAGTGCCTTGGTCGGCAACCCAAAGGATAGCTCAGTGTGAGAGTCGGTAGAGAGCTCTACATGTTGTTAACTATAAAATAAATTATCTTTTGTCGTATAAAATCTCCATTTTATTGTATTTAGTCCAACAGAATTATAATCCTTTCCACTTATGAGAAGTAATTAAGACAATATGTTGAAATGTTTAATTTATATTCCTTAGAATCAAAATGTCGGGAGCATCTTTGGCTATAATTGATTCTCAAATGTAAAATTCAATCGTATCCGCCCTTTAATTATCCAAGAAGTTTATTGAATTATTAAATATTTTTGTCTAACTTTTAGTAAATTAACTATGTTTGCTCTATTGATTATTCCATAGACTGGAAGTGTACTCTTGGTGGTTTGGGACAAGGGACAGATCAGCCGGAACATGGACAGACCCTCTTACGCGGACGACGCTAATTTAGGTGAAAGAGTCCTCGAAGCCCAGCTGATCGACACCTGATTGCATGGTAATCGATTTGTCTGGCTCGTGTTACATGCGCGAGTGATTCGCTCAACTCCACCCGCCGTACTCTTCTCTAGTCTGGCTAGAGTAATTTGCATATATAAGAGTAGGGCTAACCCCATATGTGCGTGTGCATTTCTGCTAGTAGTTTATATATATATATATATTACTTGGGGGCGGGGGGGATGTGGGAGTGGAGAAAGAGAGAGAGAGAGAGAGAGAGAGTGAGAGAGAGAGAGAGAGAGATGATCTATGCCTTCTGCCCACAGCATGATCACTTTCCACAGCCCACAATATATCTGCCTGTATTTACAATTAAATTTTTTCTGCTTCTCTAAAATGTCATTTGTTTTGTAAGTGGACATTTAACTGAGCTTGCAATGCATAGTCTTGAGGAATTTCTGCATTATATATTTGCCAGGATTATATGAGCTACTATATTTGCTTTGTCATTGACCGTTATTATGCTTTTAAAGAGAAAAAAATGTAGGCGAAACTTACTCAAAGAAAAGGAATTGCTTGTGCAATAATTTCATATTATCAGACTGAGCTGGCTTACATAACGCCTCGCGCAACAGAATCCGTGTTCTATTCACTTTACATTAAGCTGTGACAGGAAAGTATCTTCAGGATGAATTCTGTATTGATTGAAGCCAGAGACAGGAGGATTCTGACAGGATTCCGAAGGACATCTTCTGTTTTTGCACCCGTTCAGAGAAAGCAGGGTAGAAAGCCGAAGCACTGAGCCTACCAAAACTCCAAGACAAAGATGGACTTCTTGCAAATGTGGCGTCACAACTTTCCCTTCATCTCTAACCGGAACTTGATCAAAGTCCCTCGCAAACCTTCTCTAACAAAATCACGCGACTTCTACAAATATCAATTTTCTCATTATTTTCGGATAAGCTACACATATATTGCAGAAATATTATTTATTCTCGGAACGTTGCAGCAATAATTGTTATGTATCCAATTTGAAATTAGATTTTTACTAGTTTTTCAACTTTTTTTTATTATTTATAAAATGTTAAAAAAATCTTGAATTTAAACCCCCTATATTTGAAGTTTTTGCGCAAAACTGAAAGTATTTTTCAGTATTATAATCTGATATAACGCAACTCGTCTCATTTAATGTATTGTTCATTAAACTAATTTTTTTTAATTTGTATGAAAAGTGACTTATAACAGTGGACAAATAATTGACCACAAAAAAGAAGAAATATCCTTTTTCCTTAAGAAGTTTCTCACTCTTTTTTTTAAAAAAAAGGAAAAGTAATAGGCTTTCTTATGGCTCAAATCTGTCTACATTATTGGAAAGAAAATCACGAAATCTTCCTGATAAAATTCACTTTCAATAATAGGTCTAAAAAGTCTGAAGATTTATTGACGGTAAACAGACACTAAATAACAAACAATTAATGCGAGGGAACAGAATAAAAAATCTAACTGTCTCAGCCAGGGCTCGAACCTGGATCTCCTGCTTTCTGGGCCTGTATGCTAACCATTACACCACCGGGAAGAGCTAGATAACTTATTAAATTCCCACCACACTAGCGAGAGCCTAACCCACGAGAAAGACGAATACATTGTCTTATGCTCGAAGGAGCTGACATTGTCAAACTATTCTGTCGACTCTCGTTATTTAATTTTTATTTTCATTTATAAATATTAATTTTTAGTTGTGGTTTATTATCCTATGTGGAGCAGGAGATCCAGGTTCGAGTACTGGTTGGGACAGATAGATTTTTTTGTTCTATTCCCTAGCATTAATTGTTTAAAATTTACGTGGTATAATAATCCACAACTAAAAATTAATATTTAATAAATAACAAAGTAGCTACAATTAACGAAGACAAAAAAAATAATAGTCAATTTAATTTTCCTTAGAAAAGTCAGGGAAAATAAATTTTTTTTGAGGTTTAAAGGGGTTGTTTACTGGATGGCTTCAGATACAGTTATCTTATTGGAATATATTTTAGGTTGGAATATGCTACTTGTTGAATTCAAGCTTATTAGAGACTCTAAAATTTAAAAAAAATTCCAAAAATGGTTCTAATTTCAGGATTAAGAAATACCTTAAAGACCTGATGAAAATATGATACAGAATAATGTACAGAATAATTTACTTTCCCATATAAGATATAAGCACCCTGATTTGCCTGTGAAGTTATCATCCACCCATTACTCTTTTTGAAATTTCTCTGGGGATTTGGAGATTATCCGTCCGCCCATCATGAAGGCACACTTCCCCGCTTAAGGTTTGTTAGATTAACACAGCTTGTTTTTAGCTTCACCATATTGTTTTAATGGTTGGAGGTTCGTTGGCCGTCGAGTCTTATGCTGAACAAACTAGTTAGGGTTTCGGCAAGGATCAGAAAAAAAAATACTTCAAAATTGTTGGGTAATAATTTTATTATTGCCTGATAAAATAATAATAATTACCCAAAAATTATTTTAATAAAATAATTACCCAATCATAATATAATAATAACATAATTAC
Organism: Oncopeltus fasciatus; assembly: GCA_000696205.2. Taxonomy (NCBI): domain Eukaryota; kingdom Metazoa; phylum Arthropoda; class Insecta; order Hemiptera; family Lygaeidae; genus Oncopeltus; species Oncopeltus fasciatus. The sequence continues at coordinate 367,492 of KZ807023.1, forward strand.
CCTACAATTTTGAAGTGTTTTATTTTTCTGATCCTGGTCAATTTCTCCAGCATTGTGTTTTTAGATGATTTATTTCGAAATTTATTTTTCCTTTATGAAAAATGTCTTATTACCTCATTTATTGGAGGCACTCCCTGCGTATTTTAGAAATACAGTATCCATGTTGTTTGTATGCGTATTGCCAAACAAACACACATATAATGGGGTCAACTAAGAAACTTAACTTTCTTAAGACAAATCTACAAAATCTACTTAAAACTTACAGAACTGCAGTTAATTACTTGTTCCGGGGCACAAGGTCATTGTTATTCTTATCTTCCTCCACTGAATGAAGGTCGGCAGCAATTGTGGCATTCGCATACCAATCTTTGACTCTCTACAAAATAGATTAATGAGAGGGAATAGAATAAAAATCTAACTGTCCCAGCCAGGTCTCGAACCTGGATCTCCTGCTTTCTTGGCCGGCATGCTTCCATTACACCACCGAGCTAGATAACTTATTAGTTATTACAGATAGATTTATTATTCTATTCCCTCCCATTAATTGTTTAAAATTTACGTGGTATAATAAACCACAACTAAATTAATATTTCTACAAAATAGAGTTTGGGAATGCAGAATCTGACCTATGCTTTAGCCATGAGTTTTGTCTGCGCCCAGGCCTACCTTTGCCTCCTATTATCAGTTTCGGAACGGCGTATTTATTATTCCTCTTGATATGTCCAAGAGAGTCGGGTTTTCTTTTCTTATGGTGATGGCGAGGTTCTTGTCCATTCGCCGGAAGACTTCGATGTTTGTTACGCGTGCACCCCTTTTTGACTCCGCGCATTACAGATACACATTTTGTGTAGGAGTCTTATTGAAGCTACTTGGTGTCTGTATTATCTTCAGGTCTTGCGAGTCATTACTTTTGCATTATAGTGTTTGTAGCAGTTTTTAAATAAATATTTAACACGTGTATGTAAAGTTTTTTCCGGGTTGGACCGTGTAAAGTTTTTGATGGTTGCCGAGCTTTCGCACATCATGTGATGGCTTCTTCAGGGCTGAATAGAGAATGAGGAGGGTCATTCTCTATTCAGCCCTGAAGAAGCCATCACATGATGTGAGAAAGCTCGGCAACCATCAAAAACTTTACACGGTCCAACCCGGAAAAAACTTTAGATACATCTGATGACTGTGGAAGCCTACGTGAACATCAATATTTAACACAGTCAAATGCTTTTGTGTAACCTATAAAAAACGCGTGTATTTATTTAAAAGGAGAGTTTGTTGACCGTAGATATTATTATTAGATGATTTTAGTTGGGGTTCGGTCAAGGTAGATCCAAAAAAATACAAATTTAAAAAGGGTATTTTTTAAATTTGTATTTTTTTTGGATCTACCTTGACCGAACCCCAACTAAAATCATCTAATAACAAGTGCATATATCTTTTCATGATCTATGTACTTTTGTAGTAGAGTCGATACAGAGAAAACCAGTTCTCCTTTTTATCTAGTCCCTCTCGGTGATACATTCGCTTACATTAAACTGATCAGACGGAACTCATCCCATTTTACGGCTCTCGATCTGTTGGTCTCAACCAGTCCTCAGGTATGGCTCCGGTTTTGTAGATTATTTTAAAAAGGTGAACTATTGTTTTTAGATATTGTATTTTTTGCGGTATTTAATCCCACATTAATTGTATACAATACATTCAAGGGAATAGAATAAAAAAATCTTACTACCTCAACCTAGGCTGCATTTATTGTATATTGTTTTTAGATTTTCATCATTGATTAGTTTTAGTAATTCTGGGTGGATTTTATCTGGACCTGCAGCTTTTGTTGTTTGTGGTTTAAAGGCGCTCAACGACCATGGTTATCAGCGCCCCTAGCTTTTGTGGTTTTAATACTAACTTAGCACTAATGCTTTTTCAATCTCAGACAAAATTATATCTGGTGGTCCCCTCTGCTGGCTGACTTAGGTTGCCATCAGAGGAACCTCCGTCGTTAAACAGATCAGATATGTATTTTGTCCAAATAAGAAAAGCAAGTAATTGGAGTAATTAAGAAATCTTCATCTAGGATTTTCGAGAAAGCTTGATGCTTTAGATTTTCGGTAACTTCTTTTATGTATTTGTGGACGTTCATTCAGACGAGAGTCTGGTAATGGACTGTGTTACTAGGGATTCAGTCCATTACAAGACTCTCGTCTGAATGATTCCTGGGCTCTGTGGATGAGACATTGAGTCTCGATAGTGCTCAGCTTTAATAAATGAATATCATTATCACCGAGCGATGTTTAACAATTTTTTATTTCTTATAATTGTATAGCTTCGCCCCAGTTCGTTAAAAAAAAAGAAAGAAAAACAAACAATAAAAAACAAACATCCTCAATAAATACATTCCTTCAGAATTTTGACATTATCAAAGAAGATAAATTTCTTAGAAAAATATTTTCATTCGTATCCCACTGATAATCGTAATCAATATTATTTATAATTTTGCAGTTGTGAATTAATTGTAGCATTTAAATAATCTCTGAGATTGTTCCTATTTGCCGGAGAATTCCCCTTCAGCAATTATGTGCTCTTCTTATCTCTCCAAGCTTCAGGAAATTCTCACCAAATCCTCACTGATAATTAATTTTGTATCTATTTAATATTTTTAACTTATTCTCTTGGAAATTAAATACAAATTAGGAGATTGTTTTGCAACAGTTTTGTGATTCCACCGACCGTGAATAGCTAGATTTCGCTTACAAAAATATGATAAAACCACAGACACAATTGAACAAATTCATTTAAACATCTTCATATTATCTAGTAATTAAATTAAAAGCAAATGTAATTTATGCATTGTCATTCAATTCCTCAAGGGAAAATATTAGGAAAATAAATGAGAAACTTAATTTAAAAATTACAAAGAAAAATTACTTATATGTCATTGTATATCATATATATATATCTATGATGAAGAGATTTCTGAAAGTGTCATTCTTCTCAAAGATATCAGTGTTTGCGNATATATATACCTATGTGTTTGTTGGTCCACATTCTTGTACATGTAAAGATAATGGCCAAAAAATACAGTATTCAAGTTCTTTTCTTTGAAACGTGATGAGTTTTGCTTTTGGCTGACATTTGTCTATGGAGAAGAAAGATGGTGAGACCAAAATACAAAATCAGTATCGTATTTATCGTTGGTATAGGAACGAAAGAAGTTATAGAAAAAGAAAGGTTGTAAAATGTAATCTCCTAAAATTTAATTTCTTTAAAAAATTTAAGAATATAATTATGATTATTGATCATACTTTTTACCATCTTTGCACCATTTTGTCATTTCTTTGCAGGATACCATTTACCTTTATAGTCATCTACCTTTATCTATGTCCATCTTTAATGAAACATAAGAATACCACTTGTTTTTATCTGTAATAATGGCTTTCTTTATTTATGTATATATCAATCTTGAGTGATGATTTGTAAAGAAATACAATAAAAAAAATACATTTATTTGCTTTCATGTAATAGTATTTTTTCCATCTTTTGTGGGATTTAAATCCAACTAGTTATTTTCATAGGAAATCGTATGGATATACCATACTGTAGTTATTTTAAGTAATATTGTTATTTAAAATGCTGGTATTATTTGACGTTACGAACATGGGCTTAGATTAATTGGATTAAAAATTAAATTATGAACTAAAATTATAATCGTAATATCTTTATTGTTATTTGAATTAAGAACAACTTTACAAAATATAAATTTGAATCGTACTGGGAACCAGAAAAACAACTCCTCCTACCTCCCCGGCTGTGGTAGAGGGTTTTTTTTCTAGCTCCCTGTACGATTCAAATTAATAATGAAATGTGGGATTGCATAACCACAATTATCATCATGATTTTATAAAATATAATTAGTGTAAAATTAATTAGTTAAAATAATAGAATAATAATATTTCGTTCTATTTCTATATAGATTCCTAAGACTTTATGATTTTTCTATATTGATTCAACCTTTCAAACATTTTTGTAAATCTACTTTCTGAATAATGCTTCTATTCATAATACACTTATCAATAATTTGAAGTACTTCATTCACTCCAAGTCAATTACTTTCTATTTTAAACATCACAGCTAATATTAAGATACTGATCTTGAACAAATAATTATGTACGACACATCACTGCTTCCTCAATAACATATTTTTTTTTATATTGATACTTTTTAAAAGTAATAATCATATTATTAAGAAATAATATGTCATACTTAGAATTGTTTCATAGTAATATTTATATTAATATGAAAATAATTCTATCTAGGCTTGCTAAAAAAAATATATATATATATTACAGACACACACTTTTATATATGAGTGTGTGTGTGTGTGTGTCTTTCTTTTTATGAATAAATATATTTTTATGTTCAATGAAACTTTTAGAAAGAATTCTGTCACGCTTTTTTTGTAAAGTAAGCGAATTAATCAGTAAAGTAGTTGACATAAATATTTATATTGTATTAATCTATGTCATGTAATCTCACAAACTTATATAATATATCTTTTAGCAATAAACAAATTGTTCATTGTTCAGTTTCATTGATATAAACTAAATATTATGTCCACTTTATTGAAAGAGCTCTATGTACTTTCACTTCACATAAGAAGTAATATCCCATCCGATTTCCCTCAAAAACGATACCAGCATTTATTTTATTTTTAGAGGTTGTAAGGTAAATGCAATCAAGAAAACCTGAGCCTTTAAAACGTATAATGATCCAAATTAATACAAACAAGTGCACACGTGTGTGTGTGTGTGTGTGTGTGTGTGTGTGTGTGTGTGTGTGTGTGTGTCTGTGTTAGTGTGTGTGTGTGAGTGAGTGTGTGTGTGTAATATATATATATACAGAAAGAAAGAAAATATAATTATTAGATAATTTTAGTTGGGGTTCGGTCAAGGTAGATAAAAAAAGAAAAAAAAGAAATACAAATTTAAAAAATGTTTTTTTTTTTAAAGGATTATCTGCCAACGTTTCGGCTTACATTGTAAGCCATCTTCAGGACTTTCATGAAGACGAGAGATACATTTTTTTAATTTGTATTTTTTTTTTTGGGATCTACCTTGACCGAACCCCAACTAAAATCATCTAATAATAATATCTACGGTCAAAAAAGACTCTCCTTTTGAAAGAAAATATACTTTATTCTGGGACTAACAGAGTCCCCTTGAATAATATTAAGTGAATTTTACAAAAGTCATTTTCTGGTTCAAAAAATATACATTAATGTATAAATAAACAAAACAAATAAAAAGTATTTATATAAAGAAGTGGTAAAAATTAAATAAATACTTGAACAAAAATATCATTTCCTCGAAATTGACATTGTAAGTTAATGATCCATAACAATATGATTGGGGAAATAAAAAGAATGTATATATACAAGAAAGTTACTTTTGCTTGAAATCAAATGAGAAAAGAGGGGAGATTAATGGGAAAAACAAAATTTAAAATCCCATTATCTTCTTTTATAGATTATGGTAGGTGTTAAAATATAATTTGTTTACGATAGTCATGTAACGTTACCCTTCTCGAGTTACGTTTTTTTTTAATAGAAAATTTCAGAATTTATCTACGATGGGTGAGCGCTTCCCTCGCTTGTCCAGAGCAAACTTTAGTGTAGATAACTTTTAGACTCAAGTTCTCTGCGGCTTTTAAATCAAATTTCCTTATTTACTTTAATTATATAGTAAAGCTATTTTAACTACGGAGATCTCGCGGGACGGACTTTAAATTTCAAAATTATTATTAAAATTATAAATAATAGTTGATATAATGCTACTGAAAAAATGAAATGCAACCAAAGAAAATTCACCGATCTTCCCTGAGATGATGCTTAACCTCTTGAGTAGCTTAGGAAAAATACTTGTTGCCCTAGACGGTATGACAGGAAAATAATTTATTTAAATGTAACAGTTGTAGAGGACTGTGAATACAATTATCATGACTCTTGGCCTAGGATTGAGTGGGATATGGGAATTACATCCTCAAAGAATGAATGAAATGAATTACATTCTCAAAGAACTTTGCCATCTGTGTTTTTTAATTTTTTTTTTTTAAACATAGTTAGGATATATACCATATACTTATTTTTTTAAACTTAATCTTCCTTTTAACCTCCACAACTATTCTCTTCTAAGAAGAGCTCTGGAACCGAGCTGATTTATTTCAAATGAAGTAAGGGCTGACGCTCGAATCGAACAGATAATTACAGCTGAAAATGAATAGCTTTCCTCGGTGCAATTTTCTTAAAATGTTAGCTAGTTCCATGTTAAGTGTCTTGTTTATTTAAATACGGCATGTTTTTAAGTGGAGGGTGACTTTTTCTCTTCCTTTCATTTAAATGGTTTGTAATTGCAAAGAAATCAAAATGATCGGCGGTCTCATTTTCTTTCTAATTGGATGTACAGACAGGTAAAACGTAAATGAACTAAGAACTAAAAAAAAACAAAAATGGCATATAAATATGAAGAATTAGTAAAGAGGTTATAGGGACTAACGGTGGTCCAATTATAATGGGATAAACAAGATTTAGGGGCACCATATAATAATACGTTCTGATGATAGTGAGGCGCCCTCCACTAACTGTCCACTCATTATGATTTCTAGTCAAAGTTCTGCAGGAAGCCACCAGAGCGCTCTATCAATACTTGTCTCCTTAGAGGTAGAATTGTTATTGACCTCGAGATATAAGAGAATGCCGGATTCTAACCTATTGTGATGTTACAAACGAGAAATAGTGGCACTCTGAAATATTACAGCTCGAAGCGCCCACTAACTGTCCACTCATTATGAGAATCTCCAATGGTAGTTACGTTAGAGGCCACTAGAGCGCTCTTAGATCTCTATCTTAACATTTAGTGCAAGGGAACAGAATAAAAAACTTAACTAAATTATATTTTTAGTGTGGATTAAATACCACAAAAAAAAATATTTATAAAATTAAAATTTAAAAGTAAATAACGAGAGTCATTTAAACAGCTTGACAATGTCAGCTCCTCAGAGCATAAGACGATATATTCGTCGGCCTCGGAGGTTCGACTCTCGGCACTAGTGCGGGGAAATTAATAACTTATCAGACTGCTAAGTATCTAATAACTGTCATATCTAGTCTAGGGTAAGAATTTGAGGTAATTCTTAATTATTTGCAAACTTTGCATTCTTCTGAATGGTGAAGACGCTGAGAATCCCGCCCAGGTCAATCTTTTATTTATAATATAGAAGCTTGTCCTGAGCCCATGGGTGTTTAGAATGGGGTGGCAACCTGTAGATAGCCCCTCCCTCCAATGACCCTTAGTGGTTGCAAGGGAGGCTAACCCAGCAAAAAAAAAAAAAGAAGACGCTGAGATTTAGGCGCTTACTGAGAACCGGCTGTGGTTTGCGCGGGAAAAGTGATCCTGTGTCAAGGCCGACTGGTGGTTTTGGCGGGAAATCTATCTGCCAACTCTCCTCGGAGATATAACCGGATGCTTAGAATCAGCACGCGCCTTATCAGTAGAGAACAGGAAAAATCAAAGTAACGCATCTTTCAAAAAATATTTAGAAAACCTATCTTTGAAGATATCTTGAGAGTGCCTGAACTCTCAAGGTTTTAGATGTACTGATAATTATAGAGGAAAATTATCTGGGTCGTGTTTTTGTCTATTTGTTTATTTTTATTTAAAATTATGCAGAAGTGAAGCTATTTATGATGTTGAAGAGAGTTTTTCTCAAAATTGATGACTCCAACCTTCAAATTTTTTTCTCTACTCGTCATAGCTGAGCCCTTAAAAGATCCAGGATTTCATCTTCAGACTCGAGGAATTTCTAGTTTGGTTGTCTGAAAGAGATTCTGTTTCCAATGTTATATTGTATTATCATTATAATATTATTAAATTATCGCTCATGTGTGTGGACTTAGGTTTTTAAGAATCTTTCAAAAACTTTTATAAATCAATATACATGGAAGCCGGTATTTATAAAAATAAATTAAAAAAAAAGTCGTTTATACACCGTAATTTGTTTTATTAAAAACCATCGAACAATTTGAATGAGATTTGTAACTTTAGCTCCATTTCTTACTTCACATTAGTTTGGTCAAGGAATTGTAAATAGGTTACGGTAATATTTAAAAGTTGAAGACTGCTAATCCTGTAGAGATAATATGTTAAATTTTAACAAGAATGTAATAAATAATTTAAATGTACGTTTTCTCTTTACTTTGGAGTAAATATCATCAATTTACTATTGAAAGAATTAACTCAAAGTAAGCGTAAGGAGAATTTAGTTACTCCAACAACCAATTTAAAAGCAGTTATTCCACCATTAAAGACCAAACATAACGGACTTGTGGAAAGTGCTACATTCGCAAGGAAGATTAAATTAGTAGCGCTTGTCAAGTAACTCATCAATCAATTCCCCTTGTCAAATCACTCATCAGTCAAACCGCTCGGCGACGCAACTTGACACTCGCCCACACATCTCTTTGACTACGGCACATGTGTTCTTGTGGCTAAACATCGGCAATTGTATCAGGCACTATATCAAGCTAGAACTAACAAGCTCAACGCTAAGAGACGAATCAAAAATATATAAAATTGAAAATAATTATATGTGCATTGAATAAGTTAATTTTATATGTATTTATCTAGAAAATGTGTTCAGGAGTAAGCTTTCTTTATTTTGGATAAATATATATTTCTATAGATATATATTTTCCTCATCATTAAAGTTTTATTATCTTAGTTTGAATTTTAATCCATGTTATATAATCTGGTTGCTTAAAACAAGTGCTTAAATACTTCTTATAGATTCCAGTGAATTCCAAACGAATGTAGGATTGTGTGTATGGTGTTTGGATAAATAATATAAATGATAGTAGGTGGGATAAAGGTGTAGTGAACACACAAAAAGAAAAAAATTACAATGAGTAAGAGTGACTTCTTCACTCCTCACTGACGAAGGGCGAGAAATCTCCCCGAAAATTTTATTTTTTGTGATTTCTTCTTTTTGTGTGTTCACTACACTCTCCGCCGCGAGTGTTTCATTATCTCTCTCTCTCTCGCTCTTAATATATCTCTCTCTCTTTATATATATATATAATTCTGGGTGGATT